>PVKV010002342.1:86411-98456 GCA_004027835.1 Alouatta palliata | reverse complement strand
CTTGACTTTGTATCCAATTTGCCAGTCTGTGTCTTTTGGGGCATTTAGCCCATTTACATTTAAGGTTAATATTGTTATGTGTGAATTTGATCCTGCCATTTTGTTGCTAGCTGGATGATTTGCCTATTAGTTGACATATTTTTTCATTGCGTCAATGGTCTTTACCATTTAATATATTTTTAGAGTAGCTAGTACTGGTTGTCTTTCTTTGTTTAGTGCTTCCTTCAGGAACTGTTGTAAGGCAGGCCTGGTGGTGATGAAATCTCTCAGCAATTGCTTGTGCAAAAAGGATTTTCTTTCTCCTTCACCTATGAAGTTTAGTTTGGCTGGATATGAAATTCTAGGTTGAAGTTCTTTTCTTTAAGGATGTTGAATATTGGACCCCACTCTCTTCTGGCTTGTAGGGTTTCTGCAGAGAGATCCAATGTGAGTCTGATGGGCTTCCCTTTGTAAGTCACCGACCTTTCTCTCCAGCTGCATTTTTTCCTTCATTGCAACCCTGGTGAATCTGAGATTATGTTCCTTGGGGTTGCTCTTCTTGAGGAATATCTTTGTGGTATTCTCTGTATTTTCTGGACTTGAATGGTGGCCTGGCTTGCTAGGTTGGGGGAAGTTCTCCTGGATAATATCCTGAAGAGTGTTTTCCAGCTTGGATTCATTCTCTCCATCACATTCAGGTACAACTATCATACATAGATTAGGTCTTTTCACATAATCCCATATTTCTTGGAGGCTTTGTTTATTTCTTTTCACTCTTTTTTCTCTATTCTTGCCTTCTTATTTTATTTTGTTGAGTTGATCTTCAATCTCTGATATTCTTTCTTCTGCTTGGTTGATTCGGCTATTGCAACTTATGTATGCTTCATGAAGTTCTCATCCTGTGTTTTTCAGCTCCATCAAGTCATTTATATTCTTCTCTAAGCTATTTATTCTAGTAAGCATCTCATCTAATCTTTATTCTAGTTTCTTAGATTCTTTGCATTGGGTTAGCATATGTTCTTTTAGCTCTGAGAAGTTCGTTATTATCCACCTTCTGAAGCCTGTTTCTGTCAATTTATCAGATTCATTCTCCATCCATCTTTGATCCCTCGCTGGTGAGGAGTTGTGATCCCTTGGAGGAGGAGAGGCATTCTGGTTTTTGGAGTTTTCATCCTTTTTGCACGGGTTTCTTCCTATCTTAGTGGCTTTATCTACCTGTGGTCTTTGTAGTTGGTGACTTTCAGATGAGGTCTCTGAGTGGACATTCTTTTTATTGATGTTGAAGCTTCTCAGTTTTCCTTCTAACAGTCAGGCCCCTCTGCTGCAGGACTACTGGAGGTCCACTCCAGACCCCTCACCTGGGGATCACCTGCAGGGGCTGTAGAACAGCAAGGGTTGCTGCCAGTTTCTTCCTCTGCTATCCTCTTCCCAGAAGGGTACCTCCCAGATGTCAGCCTGAGCTCTCCTTTATGAGGTGTCTCTTTGGGTATAAGGGGGTTGGGAGTTGCTTGAGGAGACAGTCTGTCCCTTATAGGAGCTCAAGTGTTGTGCTGGGAGCTCCACTGTTTCATGCAGAGCTGCTGGGCAGGTACCTTTACGTCTGCTACAGCTGAAATCATAACCACCTCTTTTCCCAGGTGCTCTATCCTAGGAAGGTCAGCTTTATTTATAAGTTCCTGTCATGCTGCTGGCTTTTCTTCATTAATGCCCTGCCCTGCACGGAGTAGTCTAGTCACGGTCTGCCAGCAGAGGCATTGCTGGGCTGCCACAGGCTCTGCCCAGCTGCTGTTTGAACTGCCTCAGTAGTGGCAGACTGCCTCGGTAGTAGGGGACTGCCTCTGTAGTGGGGGACACCCTTCCCCCCACTGACCTGGACCATCCTGGGTCCAGCTGTGCTTGCTGCAAAACTCTCAATCCAGAGCATTTCAGATTGCTTGTTTTGTGGGGGTGGTGCCCACCGAGCCAGATAGCCTGGCTCCCTGTTTCATCCCCCTCTCTTTCAGTTGAATGGGTGGCTCTGTCTCCCCTGTGTTCCAGGTGCAAGTTGAAACGGCCATCCAGACTTGTATGAGTTTCTGTGATCCAACTCGGCACCAGCTGAAACCGCCATGCTGAAAACTCATGGTGCTTTTTGGCCCAGGAATATTCTGGTCTGTGGGCAGTGAAAATTTGTTTGGAAATGCAGTGGGCACTCACCCTCAGCATTGTTCTTGCTGTGAACTGCACTCTGGAGCTGTTCCTATTCGGCCATCTTGGATCCTCCTCCCAGATAATTTCTTATTGCTCATTAACATCCTTTTCTTTCAGACTGAAGATCTTCCTTTAGCATTTTTTGGAGTTTGATTATCAAATGTATTGAGGTAATCTTATTTGGGTAAATCTGATTGATTGGTGTTGTATAACCTTATAGGTTTGGGAAGTTCTCTGTTACTGTCCATTTGAATAAACTATCTATTCCAGTATCTCTCTCTAACTCTTCTTTAAGGTCAATGAATCTTAGATTTGCGACTTTGAGCCTATTTTTTAGATCTTGTCAGCATGTTCCATTCTTTCTCATTCTTTTGTCTCTTTTGACCATATATTTTCAAATAAACTATCTTCAAGCTTATTCTTTCTTCTGCTTAATCAGTTCTGCTGAGACTCTGATGCATTCTTCAGTATATTAATTACACTTTTCAGCTTCAGATTTTCTGCTTGATTTTTTTTTTAATTTAAATCTCTTCCTTAAATTTGTCTGATAGCATTCTGAACTCATTCTCCATGTTATCTTGGATTTAATTGAACTTCCTCAAGACAGGTATTTTTGAAATGTCTGCCTGAAAGGTCACATATCACTTCAACTCTGGGGATTGGTCTCTGGTGCCTCATTTAGTTTGTTTGATGAGGTCATGTTTTCCTGGATGGTCTTGATGCTTTTGGATGTTTGCCAGTGTCTGGCAATGAAGAGTTAGGTATTTAGTCTTGTTCTCTTCCCTTTCTTTCCCCTAAACAAATGGAGTCTCTCTCTCTCTCTGTTCTGAGCTGCCTAGGGCTGGGAGAGGGGTAACACAAGCACTTCCGTGGCCAGCACCACTGGGATTGTGCTGAATCAGCTCCAAAGTTAGCACAGCACTGGGTCTCTCCTAAGGTAGTTGTTCAATTTGGTGTTCCTGTGGGGGAAATGATTGCTAGCATCTTCTATTTGGCCAACTTGCTCTGCTTCCTCATTCCCAGGAATTGTGGTTAGTCCTCTCAAAACTCAATTGTATACTCATTGTTTGACATATCATATAGCTAAGAAATAAGAGTCTCAGAGAAAATACAAAACTTATTCAAATGTGCTCATCCAGTAAGGTAGAGGAGTAGAATTCAATTTATGGCCTTCCAGATTGTCTCTAGCTTATGTTGCAGCACTTTTTAGTGACCATTTAAGATAAAAAGAGAGTTACTTTATTTTGGTCTTCTTAATTATGTTAAAGCAATATGTGTTTCTTCAAAGAAAGTTTTAGTTATATCCAATAGGTTTTTGCAGGATGTAGTGTTAGTCTGGACAGAATAACTGTGTAACACACAGCCTCCCAGAGTCTTATTAGATTAACACAATAAACGTTCATTTATTCCTCACTTTACATTCTAGTGTGGGATTTTGGTGGGAGGTAGTTGCCTCTTTAGGCTTCCTTTATTGAGAACCTGCGCTCAGACATTTCTCCAGACTGAAAAGCTTCAAGTGAATTCTCTGCATTTGGAAGAGATGTAATAAGATCCCCTCCATCCAAATTGTGTTTTGTAAAGTTCTTTTATTACAAATAGTTTTTGATTTACATATTTAGGTGCATGACATTTTATCACTCACAAAATTATAATATTTGTCTCTGTAGATTGTGCCTTATATGTTTATTATAACATGCCACTTTATTATTTTAACTTTGAATCTCAGTTTTTCTTATGTTAATATTGTTGTAACAGCTTCTATTATGATTTATAACTCTTTAGCTATGCATTTTTTTCAGTATTTTTATAATTTAGCTTTATTTTCTTGGCTATCTGTTTAATTTGGACTTGTTTAGTCCAATCAGTGTTTGCCATTTAGTGCAGTCCATGAACATTTACTATGATTTGCTTAATTCATTTTTTGTTTTATTTTAACTTATTTTCTATCTTAACTTCTACCTATTTTTTTGGTTTGGTCAAATTCCTATATGTTCTAGTTTTGCACATATTAATTTGGCAGCCTAACTGTACTTTTCCTTTCAATTAGTATTAATTTTCCTGTCCTGGTTATTATAACTATAGATATAATTTCCATTATTACATTAAAACAAAATGCCTAATATTTTGCCACACAATGATAATTTATATTCACCACTTCACTCTCTCATTGGTATAAGACATTAGAATGTTGTGTCTTCTCCCAGTCTCCTTTTGAAAATCATTTAAAAGATGATAGTAATGTGTTTTCAAGATGGCAACTTGAAAACACATTACTATCATCTTTTAAATGATTTTCTTTACATTTTTATTCCTATTTCCCAAACTTTTTGGGATTATTAAGATAATTTAAGTGAGTATATATAGTTCCAATATTAGTATGTACTAGATTTTAAGACAAATCTGACATTAGTCACATGCATGTTGTGCATATGTGTATCTCTTCACATGGCTAATCGTTATGGATTTATATGAAAGTACGTACATTGGATGATTCAAAACTTATCACAGAGTTTATCTCTGTTTGTATTTCCATTAGATTTCTGAACAAATGCATTTTTTGGTGTTTTGTCCCCCCCAATTGTTTATCCGATAATGCATTATCTGAATTCTACATGTTTACAAATATTTTTCCTTCTTCTTAGAAAGAAAGATGATAACTTGGCTAGGTATTGGAATCTCACTTTGTAATCCTGGTTTTTTATTTGTAGCTGGCTGTGCACCATTTTCTCATCCTGTGTGTTTCAAGTGAGAATACTGTCTTGTTCTTTTTGCTTTGTTAAGTACCTTGTATATTTGTATATCCAAGACTATAAGAAGCCTCTTTTCTGAAAATATGTATTAATGTTTCCTTTAAAAAGTGTGTTTGGTTTCATCTGCCTTCTCTGAATAAAAGCAAAATTTTAAAAAAATTAAAAATTTAAAAATCTATTTAGCTAAAATTCTGTAAGATCTTGTAATGTGCAGATTTATGCCAATTTTCTCTAGTACCTTTCAAAATTTTTGTTTCTGTTTATTCCTTATTCTTGTGTAATGTCTGTTTGTCTTTTAAAACTCTTCCTTCTATCCATAGCCTTATTATTTTTTCTAATGTCTCTTTTTATTTTGCTAATGTTTTAGGGTTTTTTCTACTTAAAGCTATGTCAAATATTGAATATTTTTCTTTTTTCTTTAATTAATACACTGAATATTTGTTGGACTATCATGGCATCTTACTGTGCTGTGATTGGATTTTCTTAAGTTTTTTTCTTGGTACTGATACTCAAGTTGTGTTCTTATCCTAAAGAAGCTTCATTTTATTGGGAACTAACTCTGAGTTTATGTTCATTCTTCTCTTTAGCTGCTAGGCTTCCTCAAGTGTGAGGTTATTTTTCTTTCTCATGTCATGAATTCATTTGATTCTGAATATTGGAAGATGTAGCACTCCTCCGATTCTATGTGATAAAGCAGCAGCCTTTTATTTATCTATAAATATAGAGGGTACTTAGTTAATACACATTCAACCTGTAGTCTCACTAGTAGAACTCACTTTGAAAAGCACAGAATTGACTCAGAACAATGACATAAATGCTAATTGAATAGGATCAGGTAAGAAATTATAGAAAGAGAAAGTCAAAACTCATAAGAAGAAATGGAAGGCAGACAAAAAGGTACATTTGTCTTTTCTATTTCATGTCAAAATAATAACATCTTTTATGGTAATGTGATACTCTAGGTAAACTTTTTGACAGTATCATTAAAAATAATTTAACATACTGAATTAAATCATCTTAAATCCATCAATGAGCTTGTAAGAATTTTTGGCATTTTAGTGCAAGCACAGTTATGAGAGGAATCCAATGAGAATGTATACAGTGAAGCCAAGTGTCCAATTGAGATATTTTCTGAAACACATGAACCATAGTTTGCAATTTTACTACTGTCCAGGAGTAGATAAGAAGCCAAGCTCTGGTTCAGCTAAGGTAGGGTGTCTAACAGGACACCTCCCCTCACACACAAATGGACCCCAAACGGTAACATATTTAATGCCAATGTAAATTAAAACTTAATGCTGTCATCCTAAAGCCCTAAAGGCTTTGTAAGAAAAAAATGATTGTACCAAACTGAGAAATCAGAAGCCCTTGAAATTATTATACACAAAATATACGCTAGTATTTATTTAAAAACAAAAGACAAGCCTTAATAAATGCTAATGGTCTAAGAAACTATAAAAATGGCAAAGTAGATTTAAGTAAGACCTTGTATAATTTTTATAAATTATAAAACATAATTAAAACTAAAATTTAAATGAATATATTAAATATAAAGTTATACAAAATTGAAGAAAATCAGTGAATTAAAGCATAAATTATTAGTAATATAACAAAGAGATGAAAGTTTAATAACTACAAAAAGAGGTTAATATAAACAAATATTCTGCCAAGAATATGATAATATTTTGTGAATTATAAAGTTAAACTTTTTAATTACAATAGTACATAAGTTGGGACTTAGTGAATGTAGTTAAAATGCTCTGAGTCATGGAACCCTGGAAAAAAACAATAATGATACTACAGAAATTTAGATTTGAGAAGTTTAAAGTGCTTGTACTAATCACTAAAATGTAATTTTAGAATGCATAGTTTCAAATATATAGAATCTATACATTCTAAACTAGTAGAAATAAGATAGAATGAGAAAAAGTATAAAATTTATTTATAAAAAGATAGGAATGGAGAAAAAATTAACCAGTATTATGTGATAAGACAGCTGAATGTTTTTTAATTATCAAAATAAATTCAGATACATTTGTAATTACAAAACAATACTGGCTTAGATTAACTATGTAATTTACAAAAGACCTAATAAAGACATGAGGCCACAGAATATTTGAAAGCAAAAGAATGAGAAACAATAAGCTGGTATAATTACATGTAATTTTTGACAAAATGCTGTTCAAAATAAAATAGATTTATGTGAGATAAATAAGGTAATTTCATTAAAAAAAATTTTCATTCAACAGGAAGACCCAATAATTCAAGTTTTTCACACCTAATAATATATTGTTGCAGTAAAAATTATTAGGCATACAAAGATACATTCTCATCACAGTGACAGATTTTTACACACCATTTTTAGTATTGATAATACGTAAAGCTGACAAAAAATTCAGAAGGATGTAGAGAATTTGAATAACAAGATTAATAAACTTGATATAATTGACTGATACAGAACTCAGCAAACAACAACAAATTGAAAAACATACATACTTTTCAAGCACACGCAAAATGTTCACAAGAAAACTAACCAGATTTGAGGACATAAAGTGAAGTTCAACAAATTTAAAGTATTAGTGTTATTAGAAACATTTCTTTAAGTATGATGAAATTAAACTAGAAAAGCTCAGGGGGACAGGACAACTATGATAAGTAAAATTATTGGTAAATTTGACTTCATAAGATGAATAATTTTTGTTTAATATTTATTATGTATAGACTAACAGCAAGCTATATATTGACAGGAAATATTGTGTTACTATATATGAACAAAGTTGATATTTGGGATATTGGATATTCCTTTATAGCTGGAAATTAAGAAACACAGTTTTAAGTAATGCATTAGTTAAAAATGAAATATTTGAAAAGAGATAATATTCTAAGTTGAGAGATAAAAATAATGAATGCAAAAAATTGTAAGATATAACAAAAATATTTCAAACTTGTAACATAATTGATTTTAAGAAAGCCAGCAAATATAAACTATATTTGAAATGAAAAGGGGAACATACAGGTGATGCAAAATTAAAAAGACAATAAAACCTTTAAAAAGATGATATGCCAATACATTTAAAAACTTAAATGGCTTGAAGGAAGTCCTAAAGAAATATTAGTTATCTATAACCATTTAGTAATTTTAACTCATGATTTAAAACACTTCTTTAAGAAAACGTTAGAACCAGATAGTTTCAAAGACAAGTTCTATGAAAAATGTAAGAAAAAAAAATTTCAATTTTATAAATTTTTTTCGGAAGCAAAGAAAAAATACTAGGCCATTACTTTTAATGACAAAACCGTGATTAATTTTGCACCAACCTATACTAAAAATTATGTTTGAATCAGGTATAACTCTGATATTAAAATATAACAAGGACATATGAGAAAGAAAAATAATTTGCTATCTGTTTCATGAGCACATAAATGAAAAATTTAGCTAACAAAATCCAGTAAAGAACTCAAGTGATAAAATAGCATGATCAAGTTAACCTTATCACAGAAATTTAAGATTGTTTTAACATTAAAATAACAAATTAATTTAAGACAAAACATTAACAAATTAAATAGGAAACTTATATGATCTCAGTAATGCAGAAAAAGCATTTGTCGTAATTCAACTTCAGTGTGTGATTTTGAAAACCTTAGCAAATTAAGAATATCATGAATATTTCTTAACCATATAAAAATATTTGCAAAAACCCTACAACAAACATCACAGTAAGTAGTAAAATTACAAATTATTTCCTTTAAATTCAAGAACAAATCAAGGATGCTATTTATCGTCACTTCTATTTACATTTTACTGGAGATTATAGCAAACGAAATACTGTAACAAAAAAATTAAAAGTATAAGCTATGGAAAAAACAAAATTATTACTTACAGATAATATTATATAAGAAGATATTATATAGAAGAGCTTAAATACTTCTAGATAAAAATTAACATATATAGTTCATTTTCTATACATTGTTATAAGATAGTATTTTATTAATAAAATACTTTTTAAAATATAAAATTTATGAATTGTCATCAAAAATGGAAAGTGCAATTTGTGAGTAGAACTTTTAAGAAGAAACGTATAGAATCTTATTGAAGACATTAAAGAAGAGGGAAATAAATACTCAACAGTTTTTTACAGTGTGCATGTGTGTATGTAAGTGTAAGTTGAGAGAAAGACATTATTTCAGTGTCACAAGACTGTTTCCTATGCAAACAACCTTAAAAAGATAGTAAGCATCAAAACCTGTAAGAAGATGTGCAGAAACACAAGAGGTCTATGGAGAACTGTCTTTAAACAAAGATTAACAGTTTGTGGACAACTTGCTACCCACATGTAAAGAAAGAGGATTGAATCTCCACTCACAAAAAGAGTTAACATGAGTATTTAAAAGAACTAAATGTAAAGAGTGATTTTTTTTTTTACAGAAAATACCATATAGTATTATTATGAAATTGGATGTAAAATAATTTCTTAAAACAATGCAAAAATTGCAAGTTATTACATTGAACTACATGAAATTGTGATATGAACAATTTTTAGACAATGAAAATGGAAATCTGTGTTTCTTAAAAGCAAATATATATATAATTTGAGGTTCAAACTACTATAAATAAATGGAAATCTGCATTTCTTAAAAACGAATATATATATATATAAAATTTGAGGTTCAAACTACTATAAATAAAGTTATTGGTAAATTTGACATCATAAGATGAATAATTTTTGTTTAATAATATTTATTATGTAGAGACTAAAATCAAGCTATATATTGACAGCAAATATTTGTTACACATATATGAACAAAGGTGATAATCATCCAATATATAAAGAATGACTACAAATCATTAAAGGACAAATTTTTATTAGAAAAATGAGCAAACGCTTGAAGAGGAAAGAGAAACCTAAATGGCCAATAACCTTATGAAAGTATGCTCAAAATTGTTAATAATCAGGGAGTTGCATTTTTAAACCGCAGTAAAATGTTGTTTCACATCCACTAGATTGACAAAAACTTGAAAATCTGATATGAAGGTTAGCCAGAATGTGAAATAATAAGTTTTACATATTGGCTATTAGAAGTCTAAACTGATGAAATCGCCCCAATTGTCACTACTAGAATAGATTTTGAAAAAGTATATTAACTAAATAAATCCCACTTATGACATATAAACTTTTCAGAATACAATAAAATGGTAAAATTTATTTTAAAATACTAATTTTAAAACGCTTGAAGATAAGAACTAAGAAACAATATTGTAACAGAAATCATGAAGTGTCACCTTAGTCGCTATACGAATTGGTCAAAGAGACGATGCAGAATTTTGTGAACAACACTTCCATATGTACATTCACTCAGCTCCTGCTCATCTCAGAAGTTTAGATATCCCTGACTTTCTCCTCTCCATTTTTTCTGCTTTATTTCTACTGTTTGTCCTAAAAAGAGTTTATATTTCTGTGAACTAAGTAGGCAAGCTAGTGGCTCTCAGGTCACAGCTGCCATTGCACTGATGTGTTTAGCACTGAGGACAAGTGAAAGGTTTTGCTCTCTACTAACCGTCTACCACTGCTTTCTCCCCAGAACAGTTAAGTTAGCCTATTCCTACTTCCTCAATATTTCAGAAGTTTGGTCTTGCTTCCAGGATTGCTCATGGCTTGCTTAGAGAAGTCATTCATCTTCTCTGGGCTCAGCTTCCTTAATAGTAAAAAGAAAAAATCCATTGGCTTAAATTATCTCCTTCAGTATTTCTAAAAAATTTTAAACAGCTCTCTGAAACTCTTAGCCTATTTCATATGTCCTATGGGTAGTTATGGCAAGATTTAAAGTCATTTAGCTGAAGCTGCCACTGAGATGTCTTTGAAATCTTTCTAATCCAAAAATTGTTCAGGCATCTCACTTAATATAAAGTGTTAAAGCCAGAGCTATACTTTTGACTTGATCCCTTCTCTTATGTCTTACCTTATTTGAAAATTCAAAACCATTTTCATTCATTGCCGTCCCTTTCTAGTAAAGGACAGGTTTTGAAAGAGAGTAAGACCCACTGTTCTACTGCTGTGTGACTAATCCTGGCCCTGTTTGGTGTTTCTGAGTAAATCGCATCTGCTCCAAAGAAGAGTATAAAAGGAAAGATAATATAAGCTGTACATTGTAGCCTTAACATTTACAGCTTATACATGTCTCCAAAGATGTAAGCAGACTCAAAGATTTGATTTATTCCCCACTCTCACCCTGATGAAAGACACAGCAAGATCTGTGCATTTTATTCTCTTAAGGGAAAGAGGTTTATTAGAACAATATTCAGAGATGATTATAACAGAAGAGGACTTGAAAAGGTAAACGATAGTGTCCCCAAACTGGAATCAAACGTTTACTTTAAAATACAGCCAAATGATTTGTTAGTAGACTTGTTCTCTATTAAGGACCACATTTTTGAGTCAGAGATTTATCAAATTTCCATTGAGTTATTATTTTTCTGGGACTCAGAAAACTGAGGGTTGAGGAAAACCAGCTGATTTAATCATTAACTAGAGGCCTGCATTTTCATAGGCCTCAGAAACCCTAGAATTATAGAACAAATAGAGGTCATGTAATATATCATCACTAATTTTCACTTTATCCCTGACTTGTTTTCTCAAAACCACAATTTGGTTTGCATACACATTCTATGATTTGTCATTGGATTCATGCTAGTTTATAATAAAAGCCAAATATCATTAGGGGAATCAGAAAATAAAGAATCTGGTAACCCATTTTTCCTCATGTTGTTACAGCAAAGCCAACACTTCCAGCCAATGAGCAGTGATCTGTACTTCCTGCCACGCTCAGTTAATAATTTCCCAGTTCCCACAGTGTGTAAAGGGCTATAACAAAGGACACTCTTTGTGCCTTTAAGTGCTCTGCAACATACCTTTTAAGAAATTAAAGCACCAGCCGGGCGCGGTGGCTCACGCCTGTAATCCCAGCACTTTGGGAGGCTGAGGCGGGTGGATCACGAGGTCAAGAGATCGAGACCATCCTGGTCAACATGGTGAAACCCCGTCTCTACTAAAAATACAAAAAAAATTAGCTGGGCATGGTGGCACGTGCCTGTAGTCCCAGCTACTCGGGAGGCTGAGGCAGGAGAATT
>PVKV010002342.1:0-86311 GCA_004027835.1 Alouatta palliata | reverse complement strand
AGAAAGAAAGAAATTAAAGCACCTGCTTTTAAATAAAAATAATATGCAACTGAAGTCAAGTTATCTTTGGCATTCCAATTAAGTTGGAACAGGTAGCAGGATCTTAGAAGACAGGTAAACAGCTAGAACACCTAGTAATGATGAGATCAGATCTTAAGTTCATACCAGTGGTGATCTCTTACAACAATAGAAAAAAGGCTTCAATTTACTTTATTTTTTGAGAAAATTTTTGACATAGAATTTTATTTTAACATGCTATATACATGAGAAGTCATGCATTGTCCCCTTATATGCATGTCTTAATATAAATTTTTTTAAATGTGTTTTCAAAGACATGCTTCTGAAGTTAGCATTACTTTATATTTAAGCCATTTTAAAGTTGCACACATTATGTGATTTCTTTAACTGAATTTAGTTTGAACTGCAAAGTTATATTTGAAGAAGGCATTATAAACCTGACTATATTCAATGCTGGCTTTCTTGTCACAGAATTTATCAAACAGAATCTGTTTTTATAATTTAATAAAAAGTGTAGGGGAGAGGATTTTAACACAATTTGAGTAATTATTTTTAAAGATACGATCTCATAGTTGCATATCTTATAAAATAATGTTTTAAATATTATTTTCAAAAGCAATAATATACAGGCTTTGGTATGGAGAGCCTAGGTAATATACTTACAGACCCAGCTACACCACTACAGCTGAAGCAGTGGTCAAAATGTGAGTAGTTCTGTGGTCCCATCTACCTATTCCTTAGGGGCCTATATTCTGTGTTTGCTTGTCTCTCAGGGCCCCATGGACCAATACATGCTGAAAAAACAAATAAAAGAGAGAATACCTGACATAGAGAGGGACATCAGAATTCTGCTTCAACTCTGTGGTTATTTTTATTCTTATTGGTCAGTGAGCATGCAATACCAGTTGACAAATATTTTGAATATAACCTTTAGCTATAGACATATAAAATAAGCAGAGTATTATCATCATTATTATTTTATATAGTTAGGTATAGTGAGAGCATCGAGCATGAACTTAAAATATTCTGAATTTTGAAAACCTTAGATATAATAAGGATGAAAAGTGCTTTAAAAAGACATTGCATGATTCAGAAAGGACTCTACTGATTACTAATAGTCCAAAGATGAAAGTACATAAGAAAGGGTGAAGTAACAAGAGCAGTGTTATCAAAATGGCAAGAGAGAAGGTCCCCAGCCCTCACTCCCCCACAGAAATACTAATTTGGCAACAATTTACAGATACAATTTCCTTTGGGATACAGGTAGGAGATGGTGATACTCCAGTGGAGCCCAAAACTGAGAAAAGCCACTTCGAGAAAGCAAGCCACGTTCCTGGCAGCAGGTCTGCCAACTGTGAACATGACTGCAGGACCAGAAGCAACACCAAGACCTGGTTCCAACTCTGCTCTGTGGTGGTCCTGAAAGCAGTCCCATTTGCCTCGAATTTTATAAGAGTCACATTCCATCAAGCCCCTGGTAACAGGCACAACCACGATACATCCCATTGTAAACAAAAGTAGTTCATAACCCAGCTTCAAACCCACTTAACCATTGTCCAGGAGGCAGTTCCATTCACCCTGGGGACTTGGCAGAAGCCATAATTACAGATCTGAGGGGAGAAATAGATAGCCATAAAATAATAGTAGGATACTTTAATATCTTACTCTTAGTAATGTATAAATCAGATAGAAGATCAACAAAGAATAGAGCTCATGCCAGGTTAGAGAATAAATCTTTATAAGCTTAGAAAGTTAAAATTATTCTAAGTATCTTTCCTAACAACAAGGAACCACACTATAAATCAATCACAGAAAGAAAACAGAAACTTTCAAAAGTACCTAAAAGTTAACACATTGCTAAACAAGCATTGGATCAAAAATGAAATCAAAACATAAATTAGAAAATACAGTGAGACAAGTGAAAATGAAAACACAACATATGGTAACTTGTGAGGGGCAGAACAAACAGTATTAAGAATGAAGTATGTAGCAGTAAATTCATATATTAAAAAAAGAAGAAAGATCTCAGATAACCAATTTATACCTCAAGGAACTAGAGAGAGAACAAACTAAACTTAAAATTAACAAAATAAAAAAATTACAAAGAGCAGAAATAAATTAAATTGAGAATAGGAAAATAATTCTAAATAGCAACGAAACTAAGTTTTCTAAAAAGACATTTAGAAAATCAATAAGCCCTTAGCTAAACCAAGAAAAAAAATAATATAAAAAATGAAACAGGAGTCATGAAAAATGATGCCACAGAAATAAAAATGTCCTATGGACAATTATAAACAATTATATGCCAACAAATTAGAGAACCTGTAAGAAATGGAGAAATTCATAGTAGCATGCATTCTACTAAAAATTAGTCAAGAAGAATTAGAAAGGTGAAGCAGCTAATAGGAGATTGAGGAGTAAAACAAACAAACAAAAATTTCAAACAAAGAAAATTCCAGGATCAGATGGGTTCATAAGTAAATTCTACCAAACTTTTAAGGAACTACCTCTAACCCTTCTTAAACTTTTCCAAAAGACAAAAGAAGAGGGAACACTTCCAAACTCTTCTGTGAGGCTAGTGTTATCCTGATACCAAAGACAAAGACGCCATAAGGAAAGAAGATTACAATATCCCTGAGGAACATTAATTAAAGCAAAACATTCTCAACTACTAGCAAACTAAATCCACCGGCACATTAAAAGGGTTATACATGGTGACCAAGTAAGACTGATCTCTGACATTCAAGAATGATTCATGAAACAATTGACACACACCATGAAAAAAAAGTAGGATAAAAATCACATGATCAAATTAATAAATACAAAAGAAACATTTGATAAAGTTTAACAGCCATGGCAAAAATGTTCAACTAATTAGATTTAGAAGGAACTTAAGTCAACAAACAGCCACATAGGCAAAGAGCACAGCCAATATTATAATCAATGGTCAAAAACTAAAATCTTTTCCTCACAGTTCCAGAAAAGGCAAAAATGTCCATTTTCATTACTTCTATTTAACATAGTACTTAAAGTCCTATCCAGAACAATTAGGCAAGAGAAGTAAATAAAAGATATCCACATTAGAAAAGAATAAGTTAAATTATCCCTGTTTGCAGATTGCATGATATTATATGTAGAAAACCCTAAGAACTCCACTCAGATTTTTGGAACTAATAAATGAATTCAGTAAAGTTGCAGGATACACAAGTGACCTGCAAAATTCTGTTCATTTATATACACTAGCAATAATCTATCTAAAAAGGAAATTAAAATACAATTCCATTTACAATCACATCAAAAGGAATAAAATATGTAGGAATAAACTTAACCAAGGAAACAGAAGACTTGTACTCTGAAAATTACAATATTAATGAAATAAATTTTGAAATAAATGGAAGGCCATTTCATGTTCATGAATTGGAATAATTAATATTGTTAAAATGTCTATATTTGCCAAAGCAATTTTTATTAAAATCTAATAGCATTTTTATAGAACTAGAAAAAACAATTTTAAAATTCATTTGCAATGACAAAAGACCCTGAATAAAAAAAGCAATTTTAAACATGAAGAACAAAACTACAGATATCGCACTCTTAATCTCAAAATATATAACAAAGTTACAGTAATCAAAACAGTATGGTAGGGTATAAAAACAGACATATATACCAATGGAACAGAATAGAGATCCCAAAGATGTAACCATGAGTATATGATCAACTGATCTTCTACAAGTGTGCCAGTAATGCACACTGATGAAAAGAAGTCTCTTCAATAAATCATCCTGGGAAAATTGGATATCCACCTGCAAAAATAATGAAATTGGACTCTTATTTCACACCATATAAAAAAAAAAACTTAAGAAGGGTTACAGACTTAAATGTAAAACTTGAAACACCAAAATTCTTTTGGAGAGAACATAGGAATGATGCTTATAGGCAGTAGACTGTGTAATTATTTTTTTGGATATGACATTAAAAGCAAAGGCAACCAAAGCAAAAGCAGAAAAGCAGGATTATAATCAGACTAAAAATCTTCTGTACAGCAAAGGAAAAATTAAAATGAGTAAATTATCTACAGAATGGGAGAAAATTTCACAGACCAAAAATTTTATTTATCTCTATCACTGTGTTTTATACTTTCATATAATTTCATTATGCTAATTAATATTTTAATGTCACTTTAGCAGTTTTTGGAAGGCAGGTACAGTGTTGATAAATTTCTCCAGATTTTGGTTGTATGAAAAAGACTATTTCTTCTTAATTTCTGGGTATAGTATTCTTGGCTACCATTGTTTTTCTTTCAAAATTTCGAACATATTGTCCTGTTTTCTTCTGCCCTGCGAGAGTTCTGCTGAGAAATCTACTAACAGTCTAGTGGAAATTTCCCTTTATGACACTTGATATGTTTTATTGCTACTTTAGAATTTTTCTCTTTATCTTTAACTTTTGAAATTTTGATTATAATGTGCCTGGATGAGGACCTCTTTAGGTTGAACCAGTTTAAGAACTTTCAAGCTTCATAAATGACATTCATGTCTCCTTCATGACTTGGCAAGTTTTTAGTCATTATTTCATTAAGCTTTTTGTGACTCTCTCCATCTATTCTCCTTCTATAACCTCTATAATGCAAATACGTATTCACTTACTGGTATCCCATAAGTCCTGTAGGCTTTCTTCACTCTTTCTTCACTTATTTTTATTATTCTTTCTTGTTTTCCTCCATCTGACTGTGCTATTTCAAAAAACTTGTTTTCAGGTTCATAGAGTCTTCTTTTTGCTTTATCTAGTCTGCCATTACATTAGTCCATTCCACACTGTGATAAAGAACTGCCTGAGCCTGGGAAATTTATAAAGAAAAGAGGTTTGATTGACACAGTTTCACGTGGCTGAAGAGGCCTCAGGAAACTTACAGTTTTGGGAGTAGGTATCTCTTCACAGGGCAGCAGGAGAGAGAATGAGTGCTGAGCAAAGAGGGAATCCCCTTATAAAACCATCAGATCTGGTGAGAACTCACTATCACATGAACAGCATCAGGGAAATTGCCCCCAAAATTCAATTATCTCCACCTGGTTTTACCCTTGACATGTGGGGATTATTACAATTCAAGATGTGATTTTTGGGTGGGGACACAGAGCCAAACCATATCAACTGGTTTCCTGCAATTATGTTTGTGTCAATTTAATATAATGTTAAATCACGTGTTACCATTAAACATAAATGTTTAATGATTTTACTTAAGCACAAGAAATATGGGCAGAGTGCTGGGAAGATCCCAGTAATAAGAATTAGTAATTCTACTTTGCAGGAGGTAATATTTGAACTGGGTTTTAACAATTAGGTAGGAACCCTCTTCAGAAAAACAAGGAATGGTATTTTAGGAAGATAAATGGCATGTACAAAGGCAGGATATTTACTATTAGCTGCACTTTAGTGACATGAAGTAAGTATGCCTGTCATATCTGGGAAGACAGGGCTGAAATAATATAAGGATGAGGGACAGTTGGAGAGCTACAGAAAGACTTTTAAGCCTCTTTGTCTTGAGCTTTATTTTTTAAGATATCTACATACAAATGTTGTAGGATAATAACTTCGTACACACACTTTTTCCACTATGTTTACATTTCACAAAAAAGATTAGGAGTTAGTACAGCAAGTAAATCCAGCACAGTTTTATTTTACTTTATCAACTGGAATTTTTATGGGCTATGTAAAGATGATTTCTTCAGATAATTCTCCAAGTACTTTTGGCATGAATTTACAACCTATTTTGTGTATGTTGGTAAGCAGTTCTGTAACTGATATTTTCACATATGTTAACTTCATTCCTAATTGCCCAAAGGGTTTTCATCATGAAAAAATAAAGTAAAATAAAATCACACAAATGTATGCACCCTCAAACAAGTATGTTATGTTTAAATAAGGAAACTATTTTACAAGAAGAAAATTGCTAAATTACAATTTGGCCCACTTTTAGAATTTTAAGTAAATTGATATTTAAGTGTATTACCTTCAAAGTAATTTATTACTGCCTTCATAGATTTTTTTCTGGGTTCTGTATGATGTGAACAGTGAATGAGAAGTTATTAATAGGAAGCCACATGGACTTGAAACACTGTATCTGATCATTGTAGCAGTCACAAACTGTTACTGTGTTCTCTGCAGTAACAAATTGTTTTTACTGGCATTAATTTTATTGTGGGATTTGAAACTAAAATAATCACTGAAGCTAAATTTTTAGAAATCAGAACACCAAAACCTTAGCAAAATGATATATTAATGCTAGCTATTGTAACCAAATTAGAAAAAGGATGTGAGTGTCCTTGATTTTTCAGATATGTCCTGAATAGAAAAGAAAATCTGAAAAGGGACTAATAACTACAAACTCACTTATATTTGTAAACAAATCATATTTTCACAGTATTTACCTCTAACTCACATATAATATTATAGAAAAGAAGAATGAGATTAATTTTGGACTGCAAATCACAAAAAAGTATCCTTTATATTTTTAAATTTAAAATTATAATTAAAGATAGCTTATGTTAAAGACAGCTTATAATTAATAACCCCTCATTCACTTGTTAGCTCATCCAGGGGACCCAAAGCTTCCGGGAAACTCTGCTTCTTTAGAACAGAGATAGTAGGTAAACATATGCAAAGGGCAAGGGCTGGGACAAAACTTTTGAAGACAGCAGTTTTATTTACCTCCTAGGACAATGGAGCAATGATAGAGTTGCTGATAATCAAAGACATAGAGCGATGGAGAGGGAAATGAGGTTTTCCAAGGTTTTTGTATAGCACAAGGAGAAAGCACAGAGATCAAAACATCTAATGTTTAATTAAATAAGCCACATTTAGTGTAAAAATTGGGCAGGGAAATGATACATGGAGTGGATGGTATAAAAATAAAACTATGGATAATTACATCAAATAAATCTTGAAAGAAACACAGAAGCTTCACTTGCTAAGACATTAGCATCCAAAGTCATGTATTCACAGCATGTGATATGTGTTTTTAAAATACACTGGCCATGAGAAATTTGAGCTCGCAACTTATAGGAAACATTCAGCAAAATAGTGATTAGCAGGTAATGAGAAAATATCTCTGTGGTGGTAGTCTTCAGTATTACAATTACAAAAGATGTGTGTCCAGGAGAATCCTAGTGCTGATCAGATCAATAAAACAAACTCCTAGGTATCTATATGTTCATTCTTTTTTTATTTATTTAATAAAGCTTATCTGCTAAACTTTACGTCATATAGGATAAACACATTGATCATATCTCTCAGAAACTTCAGTCAGGCCACCTTCTGGAGTTCAGTTCCAAAAGATTACAAGGTGGAATTGCAGGGAGTTTCCATGGTAACCTTCCTATGTTCCCATTTGAATAGCCAGAACTCTGACACCTCATTGACTTGTTAGCTCATCCAGGAGACCCAGAGCTTCCAGGGAACTACTTCCTTAGAACAGAAGTAGTAGGTAAACATATGCAAAGGGCAAGTGCTAGAACAAAAATTTTGAAGACAACAGTTTTACTTACCTCCTAGGAAAATGGCTTTTCATTTGGTGGTAACCATTTGTTATGGACCATGAAGAACTCAGGAAAATGAAAGCTGTATCAAGATCTTATTATGCAGTCACAATAGGCTTTGGTACTTAAAGTGTTCCTCTTGTGGTGAGCACAAGACTGCCACAACAGGTCTCCACTGAGGGGTTTGCTCT
The DNA here is from genome assembly GCA_004027835.1 of Alouatta palliata. NCBI lineage: Eukaryota > Metazoa > Chordata > Mammalia > Primates > Atelidae > Alouatta > Alouatta palliata. The sequence goes on along the minus strand of PVKV010002342.1, from coordinate 78,570 downwards.
CAGCTTTGGAAAAAAAAAAGGTAGAAAAAAAGTGACTCTCAGACTCATAAAAATGTTAGAGATCATTTCAAATCATTCATTAATTGCTGCCTAACAATGTTATAAATAGATTCTTAACTTTTAAAAATATATTGCTTGAAAATATAGGCACCAGGATATGATATCTATGCATATAAGAGCTGAGGAGTTTATTGTAGCTTTGTAATTTTGTTTATAGTTAGAGGTGGAAAAACTAAAATTAAATACCCTGAATATCTATCAATAGAGGAATAATTGAAAAACTATGGTATTAAAATGTGAAATATTATACCATTGTTAAAAATAATATATTAGAACTGTATCTGTTGAATTAGGTCACTGTCCATTAACCACTGTTAAGAAAGAAGAGTAAATTGCAATATATATTTGGACAAGCATGGAAAAAGTGTGGACAATTGACATAAAGTCATTAATACATTTTTCTCAGGAAAGGGTGAGAATAGGAAGCAAGTGCAGTTAAAGGAATGAAAAATAAAAGCACATTGGAAAAATATGCATATTATAAAAGTTGACATGTAAAAATGTATGGCATTTAATATTATTGCAAATATGTTAAAATATGCATGAACACAAAAATTAAAATTAACATGGACACATACAAACATTTGTTTGAATTAATGATAAAATATGAAGTTTTTAAAATTTACATTTCCTTTGTTGTTAGTATAATCTTTAAAATAAACAAAATGTCCTGTTTCTGGCTTTTGGTACTAGAGTCTGGGGATCTGTATATTTTAAAGCTCCCATGTTTGGGAAACACTTGCTGATACAAGAGAACCAAGTGTTAGAATCTTTATAGATAAGGGAACCAAGAGATTTTAATAGTTTTTGAAGACATGACCTAACTTAAAACGATACATAGATACATTCATGGGAGTAATATATATCATCAATATTTTTATATTTATCTTTTATAGCTATTATAAACCCAAGATAGTTAGTTTCATATTGTTCAGAAAACTCTAAATTTAGTTTAGCAGAATTATGTAGATTTAACAGAGAAACAAATGAACGATTGTCTAATAAAGTCACTGGCCATTTTTGTTGAATTGTATATTGAGGGCTGTCATAGGAAAACTGTGAAGGAGAAACTCTCACTTTTCTTTTCCTGCTTCTTGTAATTCTTTTTTAGAGTTCTTTCCTCATTCACTTTTTTTTTTTTTTGAGACGGAGTTTCGCTCTTGTTACCCAGGCTGGAGTGCAATGGCGCCATCTCGGCTCACCACAACCTCCGCCTCCTGGGTTCAAGCAATTCTCCTGCCTCAGCCTCCCGAGTAGCTGGGACTACAGGCACGTGCCACCATGCCCAGCTAATTTTTGTATTTCTAGTGGAGACGGGGTTTCACCATGTTGACCAGGATGGTCTCGATCCCTTGACCTCGTGATCCACCCGCCTCGGCCTCCCAAAGTGCTGGGATTACAGGCGTGAGCCACCGCGCCCGGCCTTTCCTCATTCACTTTAAAGACCACTATCTTCATAATTGATCGCCTCTCATTTTTATAGAATCTATTCTCCCCAATGATATGGACCTACTATATCAAGAAGTAAATGATTGATTAGGTTAGTTATTTTTTCCTAGACTTCAAGAATTTCTAATTCAATGGTCTTCCGATGTCTAATTTCTTGCCTTACTTTGGGTAGCTGTAAAATAGTTAAGAGAGTCATACTCCAAACTTCTGAACTACAACAGATTACAAGAGAAGTAATTTGACCTTGCTTGTGGACAGAGGTTTTTCCTTCTGAGCTTAAAGCTGGCTTATAAATTGCCAGCATTTAAAACAGTAAAAGTTTACTTATCATCTGGGGGCAACTGAAAATGTTCAAAGGCATAGGATTGAGTGATAGAGCAAGAAATCCTTCTTTAGACAGTGAAGAGAGGAATGACATGAGTGGTACATCCCCACCTCAGCCATCATTTAATAATTTATCTGCTTTTGAGGTGGAGCAATAGCAGAGAATAATGATATACTGTCATTTATAAAAGGCAAGACTTCCACTGCAGCTTGGCCCAGGGTGAAATCTGAGGAACACCAGAATAGTAGGCCAAGAGATGAAAACTGAGACACACGTGAAAATGTCTTTCTTCTACCCAGCTGAATTTTTTCAAACCTATTCATAGATGTGAGAAATTAAACATTTGTACCAAAGCACTACTGAATGTCCGTTTTTATTATTCTTATATATAATGTATTTGTTTCATGGCAAACTAAGTAGTTCTACATCTATTATGAAAGATGAGCAGAACTAAACAAAACCTTTTTACAAAATCCCAATTTATGAAACCCCTGAGGAACTATTACTAATAGTCTGGTTTTATTCTGGGGTCTTCTTTTGTCATTGTTTTTCAGTTGAATATGCCCCAGTTTAATAATACCATCAAAATTCTGCTATCAGAATGGGTAACCAAGGCCAGTATCTCAGCCAGCAAAATATTGTCCTAAACTATTTATTCTTCAGCTGGTTTGTCATTACAGACATATAAACTGAAGGTATGAAACTTTGATTTTGGAGTATCAGGGAATAATGAGGAAGCAAAGAAATATAAGCGTTTTCTAGGAGAACAATTCTTTCCTCTGCCACAGAATAAACTTAATCAATTTGTATATCACAATTTCACCCTCTGTTAGCTAATTAAATAGATTACTTATTTCCCCTTATAAGAAACATATACGGTAGATAAAAATAAATGAGCAAATACAACGTTAGGCTCACAGAACATATCTTTAGTCAGAACTCTAGTTGTAAGTGACTGAAAGCTAATTCAAACTAAATCAAAGAGGTAGAAATATATATATATTGGCTCTTGCAATCAGAATACAGGAATTGCTGTCTAGAGCTAACTTCAATGCCAATCAGAACTAGTGACTGGATTCCACTAAAGACCTCTCTGCAGTCCTTATTTTTGCTTCTTTATGTGAGTTGCCTTGATTTCCTCCAGCCTTTCCCACATAGTACAAATGGCCACTGTATTAGTCTGTTTTCATGCTACTGATAGAGACTAAAAAGAAAGAGGTTTAATGGACATGTGGTTCCATATGGCTGGGGAGGCCTCACAGTCTTGGAAGAAGGCAAGGAGGAGCAAGTTTTGTCTTACATAGACAGCAGCAGGCAGAGCTCATGCAGGGAAACTCCCCTGTATAAAACCATCAGCTCTCTTGAGACTTATTCACCACCATCAGAACAGCATGGGAAAGACCTACCCCATGATTCAATTATCTCCTGCCAGGTTCCTCCCACAACACGTGGTAATTCAAGATGAGATTTGGGTGGGGATACAGGCAAGCCATATCAGCCACCAACTCCAGATTCATGTATTCTCTACCAGAGAAGAACTGAAACACATGCTACATAGTGCCAAGTTTAAAGATACTAGGGAAAAGATCTGATTTGCCTTCCTTCAGACAGGTACCCAAACCTGAATCAATCAACTGTGTTCATAGCTACAGGGTCTGAGAATGGGGCAGCACACACTCTAACCATATTGTTAGCAGGAATATTTCTCAGAAGGGGTGTGAAAAAGCTATCCTGCCCGCTATGGGTTATGATGTGTAATACATAAATAGTGATCTATATGTATTAAAAATGTTTAATGTTAAATTATAACGATATGAAACCCAGAATTGAAAACAGTAAATTCTGTCTGAATGGTAAGTAGTTTATCATTCTGTGTGAATGTGTATGTGTGTGACGGATAAATAAGAGCATGAGAGAGGCAAAGACAGAAAGAGAAGGAGAGAGGTGGAGTGAGAGAAAAGAGAAAAGCAATGCAATAATAGACTTGGAAAAAGCCTATATTCAGCATAGCATAATATTTTGAATTCTGAGGAATTGTAACAGTGAGCTTTACTCACCGAGAAATAAGATCATTAAGCAGAATAATATTCAAGCCGATTGTGTTAGTGAATTGTGTAAGGTCCGTTATAAGGTGATGACATAGAGGCAGCAGGGTTTCAGCTCTTCTTTTGGAGAAATAAGCACACTTGAAGGTTAAAATACTTTAACATGAACCCAATCATTTGTAGGTGTTTTAATTTGTTTCTTTTATTTTTTAAGTACACGTATTCCATGGCAGACTATGACTTAGAGCAGCAGCGGCCCCCAACCTCTTTGGCACCAGGAACTAGTTTTGTGGAAGACAATTTTTCCACAAACTGGAGAGGGGGGATGGTTTGAGGATGATTCAAGTACATTACATTTATTGTTTACTTTACTTCTATTATTATTACACAGTCATATGTAATGAAATAATTATACAATTCCCCATGATGTAGAATAAACGTGAGCCCTAAACTTGTTTTCCTGCAACTATACAGTTCCATCTGGGAATGATGGGAGATAGCAACAGATTATCAGGCATTAGATTCTCATAAGGAGCATGCAGCCTAGATCCCTTACTTCTGCAGTTAAAAACAGGATTGTGTTCCTATGAGAATCAAATGCCACTGCTGATCTGACAAGCGGGGGAGCTCAGGGAGTGATGTGAGCAGTGGGGAGTAGCTGTAAATACGATTGAAGCTTCGCTTGCTCTCCTACTGCTTACCTACTGCTGTGCAGCCTGGTTCCTAACAGGCCACAGACCAATAATGGTCTTTCGCCAGGGTGTTGGGAGACCCCTGACATAGAGCACACTGTGTCATTTTTGAGTTGTTTTATAGATTGTAGAAAAAATAAATATTACATTTTGTTATCTGAATTTAAAAAACATTACTTCTCTGATTTATACTATTGCTGCTCTTCACACCCCTGCCCAAGTACAAGGAATTAAAATATAGTTTTCTGCCAAGTACAAGGAATTAAAATATAGTTTTCATTAATATCTAATTTGCCTCAGTATGCAAAACATTGTACCAGGTGCTGTCCATAGTTTCTGCACTGGTAGTTTACAAACTAACGGAGAGAGGGAACAAACAAGATATTCTCTTTCATTTCCATTCCTATTGCCAAGCCTGGAAATCGGGACTTGAGATCTGTGAGCATATTGTTTTATAATGAACTAATGAGAGTAGATGAGATACCAAGGTCTATTCAGAACAGTAGGAAAAGAGCAAGAAACAAAAACATAAAAGAATTATTTCGGCCGGGGGCAGTGGCTCACGCCTGTAATCCCAGCACTTTGGGAGGCCGAGGCGGGTGGATCACGAGGTCAAGAGATCGAGACCATCCTGGTCAACATGGTGAAACCCCGTCTCTACTAAAAATACAAAAATTAGCTGGGCATGGTGGCACGTGCCTGTAGTCCCAGCTACTCGGGAGGCTGAGGCGGGAGAATTGCTGGAACCCAGGAGGCGGAGGTTGTGATGAGCCGAGATTGCGCCATTGCACTCCAGCCTGGGTAACAAGAGCGAAACTCCGTCTCAAAAAAAAAAAAAAGAATTATTTCACCTAAACAGCTCTCTAAAGAGATAACGAAGGAGCATTCAGATAGGTAGGAGAGAATCTACTGAGAGGTATGCTGTGAAAACAGTTTCTTGTAGTCAAGTGTGAAGAATTATGTAAAGTGCGACAGGGAAGACTAATAGGAAGTAAACTGTGTCCACTGGATTTAGCAACCAAGAGGTTATTGGCCTTGGAAGTGGAGGAGAACACTGTTGGAAGAGTAAAAAGAGATGAAACTGAAGGTTGATTTCAAAGAACTGAGCAAAACTGAAGCTGTTAATGTACACTATGCTTTTCCCAAAGTCTTTGGCTGTGAATGCAAAGGAAATAAATGAGTAGACGTGAGAAGAGGATATAAATATGAGTGGGATGAGTCTTAAAAAATAGGAGAAGATATAGAAAAAGAGAAGAGAGTAAGCAGATGTGCTAATCCTCTGAGACGGTAGGAGAGATGGCATAGAAAGCGCGGGGAGGGAATTGATACTTTATATGTGGAAGAGAGATTCCTTTCCAATAGAAGGAAAGAAAAAAATGTAGGAATGAGGATACATGTGTGCATTTGTATTTGTCAGGAAGATAAGGAAATTTAGATATAAGCATCTCAAATTTTAGGGAAGAAAGAGCAAGATCACCTGATAAGCTAATGAGAGAGGGGTGGAATTAAGTATTGAAGTGGTGTTACTATGTTACATGTCTGTTGTGAACAATAAGAATCTGTTAATCTGCTTGCCCGTCTGCTTGTCTTTATAGCCATCTCTTATTGCCCTGATTGCCGAGCTGACGTTACTCAGGAATAGAACATTGAAAGTACTAGTTAGTGGTGATTGAAGTGGCGCTCAAACAGTAGAGACTTTAGGTTCAATGTGGAAGAAAATGAATGATAATGAAAGAAGGAATTGTGAAGAAATTTGAAGCTTTGTTAATGTAGAGCCATTAAGACAGGAAATAGAGTTTAGGCATGAAAGTTATGAGAAATATCTAAATTCAGAATAAGGCCAAGGTTTAAGGTGGTGCTGTTTATGAGAATGGCTAAGCTTCAGCAAAGGTAAAAATAGGATCCTGGCTGGATTAGGAAGCATTGAGGCTAATGTTGCAATGAGTCTGCCATATAGATGCCATGGTCAACCAAGATAGCCAAGAGAAGAATGTAAAAATCTCTGAAGGCAGATGTCAGAGTCCTCAGGGATTCATGGGAGGGATGAGATATTGATAGAAGACAATGACAAGGAAAAATATATATAGAGAGAGAGAGGTGTTGCTTAAGGAAATGAGTCTTTCAGAGGAGAGAAGTTTTTTGCACAAGGGAGAAAGAGTGTTAGCTGGAAGTGACACCAAAAAGTGGAGCGTGCTGGAAGAATATTGATACAGGTTCTGGGACCTGTAGGACAATGAGAGAACTCTGAGAGGGCCCAAAGGTAGGGAATGAGCTGGTTCCAGTCAAGCCAAGGAGATGGAAAGAGTAAAGAGTTCAAAAATAAAATAATCTTCCTCCTCTTCCTCCTCCTCCTCCTCCTTCTTCTCTTCTTCCTCTTTCTTTTATATTTTTTACAAGTTTTTGTAACGTTGTAGGATACCTGAAGCAATAAGTAAAGGGCTGAAAGGAAAATCAGTACACACATACACTCCCACAATTGGAGGTTGGTGAAATGCAATTGCTTCATCAACGTTTTGCTTAATATCTCTGCAAGTTGTAATTTCCCCTTTTTTGGTAATAACATAACATTTAAGCTTTTTCTATTAACCAAACACTGTATTGGGATTCTTTCACTGTGTTTTATATTTTATAGAATGTCTAAATATATGTATGCTCTTTGATGTAACATCCCAGATTCTTTATATTTCTCACCACACATAAAAGGATTTTCTGCATGTAATAGGTACTCAATAATTCAATGTTTCCTTACAAATTTTAGTTGAAAATGCACATATGTAAATAATTTTAGAATATATGTAATGTCAGTTATTAACAAGTATCAATCGGTATGGATTAAACCTTATGGCACAGAAAATTATGACCCCAATGAGCATTCTCCTCTTCTTTCTTAGAAATAAATATCCCATTTAAACTGGACACCTGACCACTCAGAATAGAGGTTACTTTTCCCGGCCATATCATCATGTGATTAAGTTCTGGTCAATAGAATGCAAACAGAAGTTTCCTTTTAAAGTTCTGAAAAGTTTCCTAAATGGGAGGGGGAATATCCCTCTTTCTTCTTCCTGGAATGTGAATGTGATGACTGAAGTTCAAGCAGGTTTTATAATCAACGAGGTAACACATGTAAACTGTATCAGAGGCCACAAAGCAGAAGTAATACTGCAGAACTGGCATACCACCCTCTCTGTGCACCTCCAGACTTTACCTACATGATAAAATAAAACTGCATATTGTTAAGCCGCTTTTAATTTATTTGAGTTTTGTGTTACTTGCAGCTGAATACAACCTCGGTATCATGTATATCTTTGGAATTAGGTAGTTTAAGTGTAGTATTAAAAAAAATTCTTAGCCTAATATGTACAACTTTTCATCGAGATTGCAATGTAAAAATTTGTTTCTTTTGTAAAATTGATATAAAATTATTTTCCTCTTCCTGATATGAAAAGTTCTGTGTGACTTTTTGTTTCTTTAGCTTTCACCCTTTTGTTTGAAGCAAAAGGTAAAATGTCCTATTAGAAATTATTTGTAGTAAAGTTATCATTACAGAATCAATGCCAAAGTTTCATTCAAATTTAAGCTCCGGAGGTAATTAAAAGAAGAAAGCAATAGAATTAAGAAACTTATTTTATTTAATAAAAGAAAAGAAAAATGTGGGTATTTTGCCTATAATGATCAAACCTACTCCTCTAGTGTTCAATTTATATTTTAAGTATTTAATTTGCCAATTCATTCTTGGTTTTACAAAACCTTCATACATTTCTGTTTAACACTTGTACAAATTTTCATTTTCTCAAGCACATTGAACAAGGTAATTTGTTAAAAATCTTGATATGCCTATGAATTAGTGTGTTTCTCTTTGCTTTCGAAACTCTATAGAAGTCACTTTCTTAGAGGAGCTGGAGAGATTGCTAAGTAGAATTGGGGATGGGGTCTTGTATGCCTTAGTCATCTATTGTTACATGACAACTGCTCCAAAACTTAACACTTAAAACAGCAATCATTTTATTATTTCTTGTTATTTGTGGGTCAGGAATCAAACAGGGGACTGCATGTATAATCCATCTCTGCTCCATATGGTATCTAAAGAACTGTACCTTCGAGATAGCTTCTTCACTCATATACCTAGAAACTCTCCTTGGATAGCTATTCAACTTGGGTTAGATGTTGGACCTCTCAGCTGAGTTTACCCGTTCTCCTACATGTAGTCTTACCAAGGTAGTCGGACTTTTTCTGAGAGTTTAGCACCCAAAGACTACAAAGGCAGAAGCTGCCAGGTGTCTTCAAAACTTACGCCTAAAGCTGGCAGTGTATCACTTTTTCCACATCCATTTGCTTTTAGTAACAAAAGGCCCAGCCCAGATGTAAAGAATGGGAGATATACTAGTGTGTGGATATAAGGAGCTGTGTTTCATTAGGGGCCAGTGCTGGGGTTACCAGGTAAACTATAAGACATTCAGTTGAATTTGAATTTCAGATGAACAAGGATTTATGTTTTAGTATAAGTATGTACTATGTAATGTGCAGGATATAGTTATACTGAAACATTATTTCTTATTAATCTGAATTTCAAATTTAACCTGGCATCCTGAATTTTTATTGGTTGAATATCACAACCCTAGGATATCCCAGTGTAAGAGATTACTCTTGAATATACACTGATATTCCCTTTAGACTTTCCAGAAGCACATTAGCAATGTGTAGCTTAGTGAAACCGCTCGCCAGCTCTAACTACACCTTCTAGTTCATATATTTACATTCTTAGCTATATCTCTGAGTTCAGCAAAAGTGATAGTGGCTGTCAAATGATTTAACAAAATGGATCTGAGCTGCTGGGAAAAGAGGCATTGCACTTTTCTGTAAAAAACTAGAAGTAACATGTCTAAATGTAACTTCTATACCCGAATTCTTCTGAGAAAATTCCTTAAGTCCAAACGCTATTTTTGTAACATCTTTGGTATGAGTATTAGGTCACATTACAAGACATGACCTTTTGTTATTTCTCTTCCATCTAAGGTGAATAACATTATGCAGCAAAGCAGTAGCATCTTCAAGACAGGAGACTTTTCAGGATTCCTTTTATAAGTTTTTATGATCAATTTTATTTTTGTTATTCAGAAGGACCTGGTAATTTTGATTTTTTCAAAATTATGCTTCTAAGCCATTCTGACTTAGAAATCCTTCCTTTAACTGTTTCCAGAAGAGAATAACTAATCTGTCAGTTATTTAATCTAATCAACACTGGTTAAATCACCATAATAATTAGAAATCTACTTTCCTCTGCCAAGAACTCTTGTTCTATGTAATTTCACAAGGGCATGTACCTTCAAAATTATGTGAGAGATTGCGTATAATTTTCTTGCATAAATACAATCGATGATCTAGAAAATTTTTATTTAAAATGTAATTGTTATCCATTGGGTTGACGCTTATTTATCTAATATTTCTCAATCCCTCACCAAACTTGACTTAAATTTTATAGCCACATTATCAAATCAGAAGACACAATGTTAAGCAAAAAGAATAAAGGAGGAGCTTGAGGCAAACCAAAGTTGTTTCCAGGGCAATACTGTCTTCCCTAAGTCTTCTGTTCTACTCACATCTTCTGTCATTCCTGTTGTAAGTTCAACAGTCTTTTTAATATTCAAGAATACCTAACACTGGCTATAGGACCTATGCACAGGGAATAACTCGCTGTCCAGAGTGTGTCTTGAAATCTTCCTAATAAACCCGGAGACTCCCCATACCTCAGAGGATTTGGGAGTAAGAAGAGACTGCTGTATAGTATTTTATTCTGAAGGAATTTTGTTTGAAGTCTTTCTCAGCTTGTTAAAGATGTGATCTCCCAAAGTATTAATGAAAGTAGTTGAGGTGGTAATGATACAAAAGTTTATAAAACATTTGATAGCAGTGCGTTCTTAGAGATTATACAATCCAAGTGCTTAATTTTATAAAGAAAAATGCAACACAAAGAAATTCAGTGACTTGTCCAAAATTATGACAACATTGAGACTAGCATGCAAGGCTTCTTCAACCAAGTGTTACTTCCACTGAACTGTGTCCTAGTATCACTAATAATATATTACCTAAACACTGTATTACCTAGTCCTGTAATACTAATACATTACTTAAACACTAAAAGTAATGGCTTCCAAAAGTCCATTTGGTTTAATGCTTTGTGCCTTCAAGAAAAACATCTGAGAAACACTCCTGATACACTTGTGTCAATAATTTTCCATTCATTTAGGATACTTTGCCACATGGCAGAAGTGTGAAGTTTGTGGCTATAGACAAAACCTGTAACCAAGTTTCTTTTAACAATACAACCGTACAATTACCTGTTTACACAATGATATTTCATTATAAAAATGTGCTGATTTTTATTTAACCAGTCTCTTCTTAATGATCATGTAGGTTTTTCCAGTCTTTAGCTATGAAATACATCATTTACCATACGTGAAAATATACCAATACGTACATTTCCCGAGTGGGTTCTTACTCAATTTTACCTGTTGAGCTTGTTTTTGTGATATTATAAGCAATAAATAACTGTGAGCTGTGATTTTATTTGTTTGTTTATTTACTTATTTTTGAGAGAGAGTCTCGCATTGTTGCCCAGACTGGAGTACAGTAGCATGATCATGGCCCACTGCAGCCTCTGCCTCCCAAGTTCAAGTGACTGTCCTGCCTCAGCCTCCCAAGTAGCTGGGATTACAGGCACAAGCCACCATACCTAGCTAATTTTTGTATTTTTAGTGGAGACAGGATTTCACCATGTTGGCCAGGCTGGTCTCGAACTCCTGAGCTCAAGTGATCTGCCTGCCTCAGCCTCCCAAAGTGCTTGCATTACAGACACAAGCCACTGCACCTGACCTGATTATGATTGTTATGATGATGTTTAAGTGCTAATCTATCTAGTTGATATGTGAAATACCAATTGTTTCCATTTTTTCTCCCTAGATGGATGACTATTATTTGAACTCATTTCTCATTTGAATTACCATTTTCATTTGGTTTCAACTGTTCAATTGGTGTAACCAGTTTTACATAAAAATAGTACTGTGAATTTTCAGAGCCCATGAGATATGGAAAAATGGCCATCAATGACTGTACCAGGACATGCATTTCAGAACTAATTTCAGATAGAAGCTCATTTAATTCCTAGCTCAAATTAAGTGACTTTTATGTGACATCGCAGTTAAAAATCAATTTATGAGCTTCCTGGAATACCACTTAGAGCAAATATTGCAGACATCCTCTTATTTAAAACCTGGAACACTGACAAACTCCAGCAGTTTGGGTCTCATAGGGACTGAAACTGTGGTGACATGCACAGTGGCAGTAGATCCACTCTTCATTTTCTAGATTCTCAATGACTTAACCATGAAAACCATGCAGCTATGTGCATAATTGAAAGTATTGGTTACAATAAAGCTTTGGGTTAACGGGGATTTTAGTTAACAGTTTCATTTCTGCTTCTTTAATTAACAATCAACCTTAACTTTTATTAAGCCATATCTGCCAAGTATTGTACAGAATTAGAAATATAATAAAAAAGGACAAGGAAGTATATGGGGCTTGTTTGGGAATTTTAAATTATTTAGTCATAAAATAAATTTTTTTGAGAAAGTGAATTTCAACATTAGTTATCTCAAAGAATGATTTCATCCATTAAGTAGAAATGTATTCATTTTCAAAGAAAAAGAGTCTGGTTTCTTCATGTCCTGTTTATATTGTATGACTTTTACTTGACTAAAGGAAGGTAATATCACTAGGCATATTTCTGAACTGCATTCCAGTTCAAATAGCACACTCTCAAACTCTGTTTTATTAAGAATATTTCCTAGAACATAATCCTAAAGATATGCTGTTTAAAGAAATATGTAGTTAAATGTATTTGAGAAGCTTGAAAATTCTCAGTATACATTATCATCTGAGGTTCTGAGAAGTCTTTAAGCAATGAAAATAGTTGAAGTGGGTTAAGTTAGTTGATCCCCTAAAACACTGGTTCTCAAACTTTAGTGAACACCATAATCATCTGAAGATCTTTTTAAAACTGATTGCTGAGACCCGTGTACAGGCTTTCTGATTCAATATGTCAGGATGGAGCCCAAGAAATTGAATTTGTAATAATTCTCCAGGTGATGCTAATGCTGCTGGTACAGGGATATACTTTGAGTACCACTGTCTACAGACTACCCTCCTGGAAAGGTTTTAAACTCCTAGCAGGTCCATTGAAATAGGCATAATGAGTGGTTAAAGCAGGCTATCCTGGTAGAGTACAGAGGTTGCAGATGAGGAACAGAGGCTGTTGCTCCACTATGTCATACAGTTGCTTTCAGGCGGATCAGATATAATTGGTTTCATCATACTGCAGGAGGGTCTGTTGTTCTCCATTCATAAACACTAACTGGCAAAACAGAGCTGGAGGCAAGGTTTCCAATAGCCATAACTTCAAGGCTTGAGTCTCTTCCTCTTAATGAGCATGGAATGTTCTCCCAGTTGTTTGTGACCTCTGAGTTTTTTAAGCAGTGGTTTGTAGTTCTCCTTGAAGAGGTCCTTCACTTTCCCTTGTTAGCTGTATTCCTAGGTATTTCATTCTTTTTTGTAGCAATTGTAAATGAAAGTTCATTCATGATTTGGCTCTCTGCTTGCCTGTTGGTGTATAGGAATGCGGGCGACTTTTGCACATTGATTTTTGTATCTTGAGAATTTGCTAAAGTTGCATATGGGCTTAACAAGCTTTTGGGCTGAGACAATGGGGTTTTCTAAATATGGGATCATATCATCTGCAAACAAGAAAATCTGCCTTCCTTTCTTCCTATATGAATGCCCTTTATTTATTCCTCTTGCCTGATTGCCCTGGCAAGAACTTCCAATACTGTGTTGAATAGGAGTGGTGAAAGAGGGCATCCTTGTCTTGTGCCAGTTTTCAAGGGAAATGCATCCAGCTTTTGCCCATTCAGTATGATATTGGCTGTGGGTTTTTCATATATGACACTTATCATTTTGAGGTATGTTACTTCAATACTTAGTTTATTAAGAGTTTTTAATATGGAGGGATGTTGAATTTTATTGACCTTTTCCGCATCTATCAAGATAATCATGTGTTTTTTGTCTTTAGTTCTGTTTATAACAGAACATTTATTAATGTAGGTATGTTGAACCAACTTTGCATCCTGGGGATGAAGCCAACTTGATTCTGGTGGATAGGCTTTTCGATGTGCCACTGCATTCAGTTTGCCAGTATTTTATTAAGAATTTTTGCGTCCGTGTTCATCCGGAATATTGCCCTGAAGCTTTCTTTTTTTGTTTTGTCTCTGCCTGGTTTTGGTATCAGGGTGATGCTGGCCTCATAAAATGAGTTAGGAAGGAGTCCTTCCTTTTCTTTCTTTTTTTTTTTTTTTTTTTTTGAATATTTTCAGTAGAAATAGTACCAGCTCTTCTTGTAGCTCTCCTGGAATTCATCTGTGAATCCATCTGGTCCTGAGCTTTTTTTGGTTGGTAGGCTATTTATTGCTACCTCAGTTTCAGAACTCGTTATTGGTCTATTCAGGGATTTAATTTATTCATTGTTCAGTCCTGGGAGGTTGTATGTGTCCAGGATTTTATCCGTTTATTTTATATTTTCTAGTTTACTTACCTAGAAGTGTTTACATTATTCTATGATAGCTGCTTGTATGTCTGTGGTGTCAGTGATGATATTCCCTTTATCATTTCTGATTGTGACTATTTGATTCTTCTCTCTTTTTTTTCTTTACTAGTCTAGCTAGTGGTCTATCCATTTTATTATTTTAAAAAGTCAGTTCCTGTAATCCCAGCACTTGGGGAGGCTGAGGCAGGCAGATCACGAGGTCAAAAGATCGAGACCATCCTGGCCAACATGGTGAAACCCCTCTCTGCTAAAAATACAAAAAAATTAGCTGGGCATGGTGGCACGTGCCTATAGTCCCAGCTACTGGGGAGGCTGAGGCAGGAGATTTGCTTGAACCCGGGAGGCGGAGGTTGCAGTGAGCCAAGGTCGCACCACTGCACTCCACCCTGGCACCTGGTGATGGAGTGAGACTCTGTCTCAAAAAAACAAAAAAAAGGCAGTTCCTGGATTTGTTGATTATTTGAAGGGTTTTTCATGTCTCTGTCTTCTTCAGTTCAGCTCTGGTCTTGGTTATATTTTGTCCTCTGCAGCTTTGGGGTTTGCTTGCTCTTGGTTCTCTAGCTCTTTCAGTTGTGATGTTAGGTTGCTAACTTGTCAATCTCTACTCTTTATATGCAAACACTAATGGCATTATTGAGATTTTTTTTGTCTTTTTAAAATCTTCACATAAGTGGAATGTTGTAGTATTCTTATATGCTTGACTTCTCTAGCCCAAAATAAGAATTTTTTTCTGATTTATCCATGTCATTGCAAAAATAAGTACTTTATTTATTTTTATTGCTGAGTAATATTTTTGTCAATGAACCTGTATATCACCATGATTTTTAAATCTATTTACTGATGGAAATTTGTGTTACTTCCTGTGTCACTATTAAAAATAAAGGTGACATAGACATCTTTGTATAAGTCTTCTGTGGATAAATTGATTCATTTATTTGAGTAAATAGGGTAAAATTTCTGAGTCATAGTGTATGTTCAGCTTCATAAAGAAATATTAAATGGAAATAATGGAGATGAAGGCCATAAGATAAAATTTTAAATTGTAATAAAAGTTCCCTCATAACTTGACAGAGCTGTGCTGGAAAGGAGGGACTGGTAAAATACAGTCCACGAACTGAATCTGATACTCTACCTATTGTGTTGTTTAAGAATGTTTTATAATTTACCTATTAAAATGTAAAATTTAAACACAGTGCCTTTTGTTAGGAACACTTTCTTGATTTTGGCTTTCAGGCCCTAAGGCCTTAAATATTTACCATTTGACTCTTAGAGAAAATTTTGCTGATCCCTGTGTCTAGTGTTAATAGTAGATACAATTGAGGACTTAAAGAATATTCTAAGAAAAATAATACAGATTGGTCAAGAGAAAAAATATGATTTTGAACCAAAAATATTATGAATAAGATACATTGATTCAGAGATGATACATGAAAAAATTGTTTCCAAAGATTATATTGAAAACCTAATAGATTCAAATTCTCAAAGACAAAGTAGATTGCCTACTATGACCAAATAAATATGCCAGAATTATTGATTAATATGGAAATTAAATGTTACATAAAATGAAAAGTAAAAATCATAGAGAAAAGGAGAGTGAAACAAAAAGACCACATCAAATTAAAACTACTATATCCAGGGAAACACTAAAAGGAAAAAAGGAGGATTTAAACAAGTCATGATGATGATAATGATGATGGTGGTGGTTATGAGGAGGGGAAGGACAAGGAAAAGTACTCATTGGAATAACAAGGAAGCACAGAAATAATCAGAATTTCAAAGTGCAAAACCACCAAGCCGTAAGAACAGCATAGTCTTCAAGTTTTGGTCTTTTCAGGGGACAATTTCAACTCTACTATATTTGTACATAAACACATTCAGTATTTTAAAAGAACCTCAAGCAGTGTAGGATCAACAGATACAAGATCTTAAGTAATCATAATCATAGGTGAATTTAGTCATTGGGAAAATTGTCATGACCCCAGGAGAGAAGAGTGGAGAGTATCTATAACAAAAAGCATCAGCCAATGCCTTTACTAGATTAATATAACCAAGGTTACATTAACAGCCCAGTTATACTGCATAACTTATGTAGATAAAATGTCAATAATTTTAATAAAGGGCCTGGAATAATACACTGTATATATGGTATCATGATCAAGGGAAAACTAATATTTGCAAAGCAGAGAATGGTCATCAGCACAAGGGAAAGTATAAAAGAAACCTTAATTCATTTCTTAAGAATCGTTTGATAATCCAAAGGAGCAAAAGTGGTATTATCTTTTAAGTAGAAAATTGTGAAAATAGTCCAAAAGATAAAAAGAAAGCTGAAAATTGTACCATCTGCTTGTTGTTATAAAAAGATCTACTCACTTGGAAATTCTTATATGGAATAACAAGAAGATTCCAAGATTTTAAATGGACAGAAAAAAAGAAAGAATATCATGGGAAGTCAAATAGTCAATACATACAATGTTCTATTTCCTGATCCCTACACCAAAGGATCTGACTTTATGTTAGAAGAAGTTACCCAAAATAAGGATGGATTTCGGTCTGAGACCATTAGAATTCAGGATTAAATCATATCAGTTAATTGGCTTTGAGCCTGAAAGATGGCAGAATCAATAGTTTGGTATTCCCTGTTAGAAAAAGTGGCATGGACAATTTATAATCACTAAATAGCCACCGAAATCTTAACTAGCTCTAACTTACTTAACCTTAAAACTCAAGTGCTAATTATACAATGGGCCACATTGGTACCACAACAAATAAAAGATGTGGCACAGGAGAACATGTACAGTGGAAAGGGTATACCTTATAATGAACAAATTCTGCCTTTCAGGTGTCTCTTTACATCATGAGGTTGCTGCTATTGAGATATGCTTAGATCTTGACTGAATTTGAGGGTATTGCCCTGGTTAGGATCCACAAAGAATCAAAGCAAAGAGTGGTTCATGAATGAAGAAGCTCTGTATAGCAGAAAGCACAAAAGAAAAAAAATGTTTTTGAAAAGTCCAAAGACAGAAAAACATTAATCAAGGAAGGGAAAAGAAAAGACAGAATGTAAAGCAGACATGGCCATAAAATGAGTACTAGAAAAATCCTCGAGGGTAAAACAAAACTCAGTTATATTTACATGAACTCCTGAGCTGTTGCTAATGGAATTTGCGTAAGGTACGCTAGGTGAAAAGAACAAAATTACAAAACTAATTTTGCTCAAGTGTGGGGTAAAGAAATTCGCTAAGTATTGAAAAAACAATTCTATGCAGTCATACATCACTTAATGATGGTGGCAGATGCCTGTAATCCCACTCGGGAGGCTGAGGCATGAGAATTACTTGAACCTGACAGGCAGAGGTTGCAGTGAGCCAAGATCGTGCCATTGTACTCCAGCCTGGTGACAGAGTGAGACTCTGTCTCAAAAAAAAAAAAAAAGGGAAAGGTAGAACAATCAAATCCAATGAGATGATGAACCAGTTGACTATGAAGCCTCCATTAAAGAAAGAAAAGGATTGTACACAGCAGTTGTTCATTGAGTTCATGAGAAAATATGACATTTAGAAATCCATGTGCCAATCAAATAGGTTAACAAAAAACAAGAAATTCTGATAGGTAATCAGACTGTGAGTATATGATAAATAATCATTGTTTCTGCAAAAAGTCCAAAACTCTAAAACACAAAATAGAAGCAGCTACTAGCCATAGGGATTAAAACCCAATATAAGTAATTCAAGTTGAATGCATTGTACTTATGTCTAAATTGTAAGAAAAATGTACCATCTTACTATGGTAGATATTTATCAAAAGTGAGGATGACTTCTCCTATAGGATTAATGCTTATACCACAATAAATGGACAAATATAAAAAATAAAAAGTTTACCCCCTGTGGGAGCAATTTATTGAAAATCACCCATAGAAAATTTGTGGAGACAGACCAAGAAAGCAATTTTAATACCAAAAATTTGAATAGCCAAAATAATATAATTTTAAAAATCCATCTTGAAAATAGTTCCAATGAAATAAGAATCAGTGAGAGATAGATGGCCTCCTGAAATGCAGATTTTAGAAAAGCTTCTGGCTAAAGAAAATGCTGGATATTGCATGATGGAATCAAATCAGAGAGACAAGTGACAAAAGCAAATTTACAGCCTTTGGAACAGACAGTCATTTTGCAACCAATCTCTATGATAGAACATAACAAAGATAATGGTATATCACTCCTATAATTACATTGTTATATAAGACTTTGTCTTAGCTGTCTGGAGAGTAAGGTTCTCCTGCTGGCCTTGAATAAGTAAAGTGCTGTGATATAAAGTGTCTATGCAGGCAGTCACATGACAGAGAAATGTGAATAGCTTCTGTGAGCTGACAGTCTCAGTGATATCACTCTAAAGTGCTGAATTCTGCCAAGAACCTGAATCAGCTTGGAGGTGCTTGATTGCACTCTGTGAGAAAGAACTGAAGCAGAGGACTCAGCTAAGCAATGGCTGGATTTCTGCCCACAAAAGTGGTGATATAATAAATGTGTTGTTTCAGGCTGCTAAATTTGTGTTAATTTGTTATGCAGCAATAGAAAACTAAACAGCTATTTTCATAAACATATGGCTATCTCAGTAATAAAAAAAAAGAATCTGTCAGCGTTTAAGATTTAAACAACCCTAAAACTATAAACATGTTTATGTAATATCTAATTTATAAATAAGCAACATCTGCTGTACACATCCCTAGGAGTAGAAGATACTGAGAAAGATGGTACTTGTTTACTAGAATGTGAAGACACTGATAAGAGTAATGCAAGTTTCATTAAGTAAAATATTAGGCGTGTTGAAAATATCCAGGTCCCTAATGAGCATAAAAGCCAGAATGCAAATACCACACCACCAACCAAGCAACACGTTTCCAGTATGCCTTCCTGGGCATGTTAAGTGAGCTGTGAATCATCTTTACATTGGCCATAGGGCAATTCTACCTCTTGTACAGACTGAGCAAAGAAATCTTCACATAGGGGCAGGTAGACAATTGGGATAATAATTGATAGCTAAGGTGAGAGATTGAGATTGACCAAACCCTGAGTATGAGGTAGTGGGCTTTCCTGTTTTGTTAGGTCATATTGCCTTTTAAATTGCTTACTTGAATTGTTATTTGATCAATTTACTGATTGTAAATATTTATATGGTAGACAATAAATGGTTCAAAGTTTTCTTGGTTGGCTCTTTGATTAGCATATTCTAACCTATTCTTTGTATTTATGTAAGTTAAACTATAAAACATGTTCTCAAATTTAATACTTGGCATTTGACTCAAATACAGTATGTATATTTTCTTAAATTTATTTCTAAGTATTTTATGTTTGATGGTATGATAAATGGAATTTTTAAATTTTATTTTCTAATTATTTTATAATAATATAGAGAAATAACATTACATTTTGTATTTTGATCTTGTATCAAGTGGACTTCCTAAATTTACTTTTTAGTTCTAGTAATGGATATCTTAGGATTTTCCAGATAAACAATCATGTGAATAAAGAGTTTTACTTCTTCCTATAGAATTTTTATAAATTTTATTATTTTTGTTTTATTGCATTAAGTAGAACCATAAAAACAATGTGGACAAAAGCAACCAAAATGGGTATTTTGCTTCCTCCCAAGTTTACTAAAAAATAATTTAATATTTTACTATAAAATGTGACGCCAGTTGCAGCTTGTTTGTTGTTTTTAGTAGAGGCTTTGTATCAGAACAAGGAAGTTCCTTCCTATTGCTGGTTTGTTGAAAGATTTTATCATAAATAAGTGCTGACATGTCACATGCTTTCTTTGTATTTCTTGAAAGCAATGTAGAACTTTCTTTATTTCTAGCAAGATGATAAATTACACTAATTGGTTTTCCGGTGTTGTATTACACTTGTCTTGCTACAACAAAACCCATTGGTCTATAGTGTATTTTGCTCTTCATATATTACTGAATTCAAGTTTCTGATATCCTATTTCTTGGGTGTTTTTATCCTGCTATTCCTTTTCTTCCTGTTTTTAAATCTTATCAAATACTTTTTAAACTCTGTGTTAATTTTTATACTGACTTTTTTTTTTTTGAGAAGGAGTCCTCTGTAGCCCAGGCTGGAGTGCAGTGGCACCATCTCAGCTCACTGCAACCTCTACCTCCCAGGTTCATGTGATTCTCACACCTCAACCTCCTGAGTAGCTGGGATTACAGGCCCCTGCCACCACACCCAGTTAATTTTGTATTTTTGGTAGAGACGGGTTTTCACCATGTTGGTTGGCCAGACTGGTCTCAAACTCTTAACGTCAGGTGATATGCCTGCCTCGGCCTCCTAAAGTGCTGGGACTACAGGTGTGAGCCACTGTGCCCATCCTATACTGATTTTTAAGTATACTTCCCTGTATTTTTATAACTTCTCAAGATTGTTTTTAACTTATCGCAGTACACTTAGATTTGATATTGCACCACAGAAAATGCAATTTTTGACATGTAATTGAAATTTACATGTGTTATATACTTCACAATATGCTATATGCATACACATATTGCTTTCAATAATTGTATTTTTTTAAAAAAAGGGAAATAGATATTTTGTCTTACATTTATCAATGCATTATCTGTTTCATATTCTCTTCATCCCTTCCTGTGTATCATTTAGTTTTAATTCACTTCACCCTGGAGGACTTCCTTTAGCATCTCTTATAGATCAGTTTTCCTGGTGAAAAAATTTTCTAGATTTTATTTATTTGAAAATGTATTTATTTCAAACTTATTTTTGAAGAATACATTTTCTGGTTATGGAATTCTGGGTTGGTAGTTGTTTTAATTAATCGGTTTTTTTTTGGTTTTGTTTTGTTTTTTTTGCTTACTTTTTCATAATCTCTTATTGTTTTCAATAAAGTCACCAAACTCCCTTCTTTGACACTTAAAGCTAATAAAGCAGATTTCCACTTGAATTATACCTGTCCTGGCTCATATGCATTGGGAAGTAATTTCAGGAGGAATGTCAAATAAATGTGAATCTGTCCCAATGCCATTTAATTCTTTCAAAGATTTACTCCACTATCATTTCTGCCAGCTCTTTGTCATTTTAAAATGACTTTAAATTGGTTGATAGATTATTTTATTGTAATAATTATTTGCAGCAGAGTGAGTCTTATGTAAGCTACTCTATCTTTCCTGTAATCTAAACTCATTTTCTTTGTGACAATTACAGGCATTTCTCTATTGCCTCTTAGAACTGAAAGTTTCTTTGAAGTCACCAAGTTCAGGTTGATTTTTATCCCCCTCCTAGTTAACTTAATGTTTTTGCTTTGACTTTAAGAGGATTCTTCTCTTTATAGACAAGGAAATTTACGAGGCTATCTCTTAACATATATTGCCACATATTAATTTATTTATTCTACAAATATTTGTCACCTACTGTGTGCCAGCTATTAAATAATTCTTAGAAATACAGCAATAAACAAAACAACAAAATTATATTACTATAGAAGATCAATTTTACAGTAAATGGAGTTAAAAATTTTTTAAGTAAACTTCTTTAGAAAAAATAGAGATAAGTGCTATGGAGAAAAATAAAGTTAAGAAGGATACTTTGGAATTATACTATCTGTATATTTCTGTTACTTTTTTGCTGCTGCTATAAATACATCTTATAAATACTTTATAAATACAGCATAATTGATAATAATTCACAGTATATTGTTTTTCTGTTGTCTGTCTAAAAAAGTGTCATAATTTACCAATAACATTAAATACATCTGTTATTTATATTTGTACTTTTTTCTGTAAGAGTATTTTTTTTTTTATTTTGGAGCAATATAGTGGGCTCTCATAAAAATTTTATGGAAACTTTTAGAGAAATTTGATATTTTATATTCTTCAATCCATGTATGAATATTCATCAATATTTCTTGAATAAAATGCCCATGCTTCAATCTCACTTTTTACTATGAAAAAAAAATGCCTTTTTAGGATAACAAGTAAGATTGCTTGGTTCCATGCTTACAATAAAGCAGAGTAAGTAGAATTTCTGACTAAGTAGGGAAAAACGACACCTATAGTTAGTTACCAGGGCTGATGCATGCACATGAATGGTCACATATCTGTGCTAAAACTGTAAAGAGTAACATAAAGAAATTCTATTTGGCTTTGAGTT
Source organism: Alouatta palliata (assembly GCA_004027835.1). NCBI lineage: Eukaryota > Metazoa > Chordata > Mammalia > Primates > Atelidae > Alouatta > Alouatta palliata. The sequence goes on along the minus strand of PVKV010002342.1, from coordinate 56,188 downwards.
GGATGGTATATTTGCACATATGTGTACACATAACACTCAGCTTTCTTTTTGCTTGATGTTAATAGTTATTATTGATATACATATGAACATTTAAAAGACCAAAATGAATTATACATAACAACTAAAAGTGTCTTAATCTCAATAATAATGTATTAATTACTGTAGTTTTTATTTTTTAGTTTTAAGTTAGCCTTTTCCCCCATCTTCTTCATGTTGTCTGTCCTCAACATTTCTTTATTTTAAAATTACTTTCAAAATAGAGAGGAGTGTCTATGAAATCGAGTACTGTACTTGGTACTTGTCAGTAAGCTACTGATTGCTCCCCTGCTGATTGTTCCTCTACTCACCATTCCTTAGCATTACATGTGCCTCACTTCTTTTGCTTTCTCTTTCTTTGGACTAGAAAAAGTCAAAGACCTGCCAACATTTCACTCACTCTCAGACTGTGTCCACGTGATAGTAGAAACAGCTCAGTCAATTCAGCCAAACAACTGGTCAATTCATTCACACCATGAGTTTAAAAGATGTCTGTTCTAATTCTATTGATTGGTTGCGTAAGATGAAACTGTCAATATTATAACTTTGACTAGACACAAACTCAGTCTGGCCCAATATGATTTTGACCCAGTGAGAGGCATTGACGGTTTCTAGTTTCAGCCTCTTGCTCATTGCCCTGTTTCAATACTTTCTGGTTTATCTCTACTACAGTGCCCTGAAACTGAGAAGGAGGTTTTGATCCTGTTCTTCTTTCTTATTTGACTTGGATTTTAAAGCATGATGGAAGAGAATAGGAATATAGGCTCTTCTGAACCATATAATCCAAATTTTATAAGATAGTAAGGAGGAAGAGAACCTAGTGATTCGCTTATCCACTTTGAAACTTTCATCATTAGGCCTCTAGTATTTTTTCTGAGTTGTCTTAGAGGCTAATAGGTTTGTGTGCACAGTCAAGGTGAGTGGGGTGGGAACAGCCTTAGAGGATGCTCAATGGACCATATTTTCTGCCTTTCTTGAGGGATACAAATCACCACACCCATACATAGACACGTAGATATCTTTTCTGTACCGATTTTAGTTTTATCAGTTTCATATAGTAGAGTTCCGTAAGAGATTACTTTTGAGAAAAAGTTTCTTTTGTTAAGAAAATGTTGTAACACAAATAATTTAATTTATATCTGTCATTTTACAAATCGGAATATTTGAAATCACAGAGGATATGACCTTCCCAGGGCCATGCTGCCATTTAGGTTTCAGACGACACCACCAAACAATGAAAAAATGCTTACTTACCTAGTCTGTAAACCAAGTCATAAAAATTTGGGGGCACAGATCTCTGTTTAATTAGAAAAATTAGAGGAAAACTTTAGTTCAATTTAAGGAGACATGTGCTTGCTGTAGTATCAGAAATCATTCTTACCTGTTTGATTTATATTAGATACTTAATTTAATCTAAATATTTGTTCTTCAAATAATTACAAAAAGGTTGATTATGGACATGTCATGTGCCAGGCAGTGAGCTAGACATTGAGAATGTAAATATGAGAGAAAATAGACAAAGTCTCTGTATTTATATATTCTACATTTTATTATTATATAAGAATATATATATATATATACATAAGTAATTTAGGGTATAACATTTTGCATTGTGTTTTGAACAATAATGAAACATAGCCAGTGTTTATTGAGAGGTATGGTGGTTTCAAACAATAGATATGAATGTGTGTATATATTTTTTTCTTACAATTCTGCAAGACAGTTATTTCTTTCTATAAATTTAATTTAATTTTATTTGAAGTTCTGGGACACATGTGCAGGATTGTTCCATAGACAAATGTGTGCCATGGTGGTTTGCTGCACCTATCAACCCATCACCTAGATAGTAAGCCACATATGTATTAGCTATTTTTGCTGATGACCCTTCCTCCTACCCCTGACAGGCCTCAGTGTTTGTTGTTTCCCTCCCTGTGTTCATGTACTCTCATTGTTAGCACTCACTTATGAGTGAGAACATGTGGTATTTGATTTTCTGTTCCTGTATTAGTTAGTTGAGGATAATGGCTTCCAGCTCCATTCATGTCCCTGCAAAGGACATGATCTTTTCTTTTCTATGGCTGTATAGTATTCCATGGTGTATATATATCATACTTTCTTTAACCAGTCTATCATTGATGGTCATCTAGGTTGATTCCATGTCTTTGCTATTGTGAATAGTGGTTCAATAAATGTAAATGTGCATGTGTCTTTATAGTAGAATGATTTATATTCCTTTTGACATACACCCAGGAATGGAATTGCTGGGTCAAATGGTATTTTGGCCTCTAGGTCTTTGAGGAATCACCACACTGTCTTCCACAATGGTTGGACTAATTTATATTCCCACCAACAGTGTAAAAGCCTTCCTATTTCTCTACAGCCACACCAGCATCTGTTGTTTCTTGACTTTTTAATAATTGCCATTCTGAGTGACATGAGATATTATCTCACTGTGGTTTTGATTTGTGTTTTCTCTAATGATAAGTGATGTTGAGCTTTTTTCATATGTTTGTTGATAGCATGTCTTCTTTTGAGAAGTGTCTGTGCATGTCATTTGCCCACTTTTTAATAGACATTTCCATTTTTCTTGTAAATTTAAGTTTCTTTTAGATTCTGGATATGAGACCTTTGTCTGATGGATACATTGTAAAACTATTCTCCTGTTTTGTAGGTTGTCCATTCACTCTGATGATAGCTTTTCTTGCTGTGCAGAAGCTCTCCTATTTGTCATTTTTTGCTTTTGTTGCAGTCACTTTTGGCACTTTTTTTTCATGAAATCTTTGCTCATGCCTATGTCTTAAATCATATTGCCTGGATTTTCTTCTAGGATTTCTATAGTTTTGGGTTTTACATTTAAGCATTTAATCCATCTTGAGTTAATTTTTCTTTAAGGTGATAGGAAGGGGTCCAATTTCAATTTTCTTCATAGAGGTAGTCAGTTTTCCCAGCACCATTTATTACAAAGGGAATTCTTTCCCCATTGCTTGTTTGTGTCAGGGTTATTATTATTTCTATTTTACAGAAAAAGATACCAAGGCACTTACGGGGGTAAGTAACTTATCCAATTAAAAATAAACTAAATGCTAAATCTAGGATTAAATTTATATTAGTCCAGTTCTAAACTCTCAGCTGAGTATAGGGATTTTCTGCATTAATACACCCTAGTAAAAATTATTTATAAGAATAACATTTCAGTCTTGTTGACACATTGATGAAGGTAAAGGAAAGAGATAAATCATTGCAGGATTATGTCTGGATTTGAAAATTTTTCAAGAAAATGCAAATGTTAGAAATAGATAACATTTTAAAATGTGAATTTTACTTACTTTACACCTGATATGTTAAGGTTAATATTATCACTAACTTAATCTCTAAATTATCTTAATAATTTTACTTTTGTGAGGAATACTAGTTCATCTATACAGCTTCCATTTCTTTACTATGGCAAGTGGTCCAATATACCACAACATTTTTATTACCAGTGCTGTATTATTAAAGATCCAATTATAGCATTTATTAATAATTTACTTTTATCAAATCTAACATTATTCACTGTTAGATTAATAAATAATTTGCTGTTTATGAATAATAAATGAATTATTATTTAATAGACTACTGGAAAAGAAAAAATACTTCTGCTTAAATTAGAGCTCGATATTTGTCCCTTAGCATGTTATATTATCCCTAAAGAACAATTTTAGATGTATTTAGACATAATTTTATATTATAACCCCTCATGCCTATATGAAAATATAAATATAAACAAAATAATTGTTTGAAATATTTCTAAATTTTTGTCTCAGTATTTAATTTTTCTAAGTCACTTTTTAAACTCAGAGTCATTAATATCCAGATTTTTCTCCCAGTAGCATCTTCTTTACAATGAAGAACAAAGGTTATACAGCATTTTTAAAAATAATAGAATTCATTCTAAAGCAAACATTATGCATTCCACAAATTTTAATACTAGCACTTTCTTTATCTTGCCAGCAAGTGTCAAAGTACCTATGTATTTTCTCATTAATACCAACCATCAAACTGGTTTCTCATGTTACTGCAAGGTATCCTGAAGCAAAACTCATGGAGAGAGCACAGACTTTGAGATCAGAAATAGCTGGTATAAAGTATTGCTCTGTGTTTAAACTGGAAAATATTAATGAAACTCTTTGATCATCATTATCTTATTTGTAAAATAAGTGAAATGATGCTCGCTTACAAGATCTAGTTGAGTATTGGAGATAATGTAAAGCCCTTTGCCTAGCACCTGGTACATAGCAGGTAGTTACATATTTCTAATGGCAGACATGTAATATATTTCTAACGCTAATGTTAGAAGAAATGTGAATCCTCTGCCAATGAGTGTTTTGCAGTCTGGTTTGACTTTTGATATTGCAGTGAATTTAAGCTTTACTTTTTCCATCTTAATTTGGACATTACTCTTTCTCAAACTTATTTTAATTCCAACCCAAAAGCAGATATTATATTTAGCCAATCTTGCTTGCTAGTCCAAATTTTACATGTGTATTTTAAATAAATTTATTTTTTTCTATCCATTTGACATTAAAGAATATCTATTTTAAGACAATACATATTTTATTAATTAGAAATTCATATTTTAGGTAATTTGAATAACTGTCAAAGTGATTGCATTTTAGCATGGTGGCAAGAAAATCATGGAAGAAAAGATAAATTGATAATTATACATTTGCTTTCATATTTTTTAAGGGAGAAAACAAATTATGAAGTATTTTAGGAAGATATTTGCTATATAATATGAGTTCATGCATCTAGTCATGAAATCTAAAGCCTGGTTATCCTAGACAGGACAATAATTTGGCACCTCTTCAAAACCATTGTAAGGGAAATTTCTTATCACCTACAAAATTCTGTTCTTCCCTTTTCCTTTGTAATATATCTGTGGCTGGTCACATGGTTGACCAACTAGGCCTTCCTTGCCTCTGATGAACTTATGAGGGATTTCAAGGATTTAAGACATTAGGTGCACTTCCTCCACACTCTCTTCTTCCTTACTCCCTGCTGGAAACGGAACATAGTCACTGTCCAGCTTCCACCATACCAATAATGACCATCCTGCCTGGGCTGCAGTGGCTGAGAAAATAAACCTTGCAGGGCATTCTAGCCCATGATCTTTTTTTGTGTAGTTGGAAGCTTAACATGGTTTTTACATTTTTAAAGGATATATAACATGAACATAAATAAGCAGAATTATACAACAGAGACTGTATGTGGGCTGCTCAGCCTAAAATATATACTGTGATCCTTCACAGAAAAAAGTTTGCAGATATATGTCTTAGGGTATAGCAGACCAAAAACTTGAAAGGAATATGAGTCTCTGGATAACTACAAAAAACATCATTTCCGTGGCAGTCTAGACAGCTTATACAAGTCTGCAATATGAAATATAAATAAACTGAGACGGGGGTCCCATTACCCAAAAAAGAGCAATATGAGTGACAGCTGACTTCTCCAAGAAAGAGTGCAAACAAGAAGAAAATGGGACATTGTTGACCTTTAATGTGACGAGAGAAAAAAAGTCAACTAGATTTGTCTATCTAATAAATATGTCTTTTACAAATGAAGTTAAAGACATTTTTAGAGAAATAGCAGTTAGCAACTCTGTTTCCAGCACAATTATAAAACAAGAGATGCAAAATGGTCTTAAGGCTGAAAGAAATTAATCCCAAATAAAACTCTAAATGTACAGGCAGTAATCAAGAATCCCAGAAAAGGTAAATACTAAGAAAAATATAAAACATCTTTTTAAATTATCATTTTGTGTGTATATAATTTTAAATTTATTTTAAAAATGACAAGGCACGGTGGCTCACACCTGTAATCCCAGCACTTTGGGAGGCTGAGGCAGGTGACTCACGAGGTCAAGATATAGAGACCATCCTGGCCAACATGGTGAAACCCCATCTCTACTAAAAATACAAAAATTAGCTGGGTGTGGTGGCACACACCTGTAGTCCCAGCTACTTTGGCCTGAGCAGAAGAATCGCTTGAATCCAGGAGGCTTGAGCCAAGATCATGCCACTGTGCTCCAGCCTGGTGACAGAACAAGTCTCCATCTCAAAAAAATAAAAAATTATTTAAAAAACTATTGATAGCTAAAAGTAAAATAATAATGTACTATAAGGTTTATAACATATATTGAAATAAAATATAAAAAAGATTAAAAAGAACAGCAGATGGCAAACAGAATTTGTTGCAAGACTTTAAAAAATATTTGTGAAGTTATATAAAATAATATTATTTGAAGTTAGACTGTTTTAAAGATTCATATTGTATCTTTAGAGAAACCACCAAAATACAGAGCATGAATAACCAAAGCAATCCTAGACAAAACCAAGAAAGCCAGAGGCATCACAATAATTGACTTCAAAATATACTAAAAGCTACAGTAACCAAAACAGCATGGTGCAGGTACAGAAAATGGACACATAGATCAATGGAACAGATTAGAAAATCTAGAAATAAATGCACACACCTTTAACCATGTGATCTTTGACAAAGTCAGCAATAACAAATAATTGAGAATAACTTTGTATTCAATAAATGGTGCTGGGATAACTGTGTGGTCATATGAAGATGATCGAACCTTCATCAATACAAAAATCAACTCAGGCCCTGGCAAAGATTTCATGACTAAGACTATAAAAGCAAATGCAACAAAAGCAAAAACTGACAAATGGGACCTAATTAAACTAAAGAGCTTCTTCACAGCAAAAGAAACTATTAAAACTATTTTTAAAACTTTCAAAAGTAAGGGAAAAAAAAACACAATTACTTTTGTACCAACCTAATACCAAGAGAGTAAAGAGACAACCTACAGAATGGGAGAAAATATTTGCAAACTATTCATATGACAAATGTCTAATATCCAGAATCTGTAAAGAACTTAAACAACAAGGAAAAAATGAACAATCCCATTAAAAAATGAGCAAAGGACATAAACAGACACTTCTCAAAAGAAAACATACATGTGGCCAACAAGCATATGAAAAAATTCTCAACATCACTGATCATCAGAGAAACGCAAATCAAAGTCACAATGAGATACCACCTCACACCAGTCAGAATGGCTGTTGCTAATAAAATAACAGACATTGACAAGATTGCAGAGAAAAGGAAATGCTTATTCCCACTGCTGGTTAGAATGTAAATCAGTTCAGCCACGGTAGAAAACAGTTTGGAGATTTCTCCAAGAACTTAAAATAGAACTACCATTTGACCCAGGAATCCCATTACTGGGTATATGCCCAAAAGTATACAAATGGTTCTACTAAAAAGACAGATGCACCCATATGTTCATTACAGTGTTATTCATAATAGCAAAAGCATGGAATCAATCCAGGTGCCCATCAATGGTGGACTGGATGAAGAAAATGTGGTATATATACACCATGGAATACTACACACCCATGAAAAAGAAAAAATGTCCTTTGCAGCAACATGGATGGAGTTAGAGGCCATTATCGTAAGCAAATTAATTCACGAACAGAAAAACAAATACTTCATGTTCTTACTTATAAGAGGAAGCTAAACATTGAGTACACATGGACACAAAGATGAGAACAATGGAGACTGGAACCTACTTGAGGAGGGAAAGAGGAAGGGGGTTGTTTGGGAGTTGAAAAACTACTTATCAGGTACTATGCTCACTACCTGAGTGGCAAAATCATTTGTACACCAAACCCCAGTGACACATCATTTACCCATGTAACAAGCCTGCAATGTACCCCCTGAACTTAAAATACAATTAAAAAAACTAAGAAAGGTAACACAGGAGAAAACATTTTATATATATACTTGATACGCTCAAATGAAGAGAAGAAAGCGGGAACAGGGATAAATGAAATTAGATTAATAAAATAAACATCAAAATGGAAGGCTTAAACCTTAGGATAGCAATACTACATTAAATGTAAATTAATGTACATTCTAGCTCCTATTAAAAGACATAGAATGTGACTTGGAAAAAAAGAAAGACCTGTCTTTATGCAGTTTTTATGAAACATACGTTAACTTGAAAGAGAGTTTGAAAATTCAGTTTTAGAACATGGTATATTATATTAATACAAGAAGTGAACATAAGAAGGCAAATATGGCTCTATAAATATCTGACAAGGCAGAATATGAGATAAAGTGCATTAATAGTGATAAAGAGAAACATTTCACAATGATAAAATATTAGTTTATCAAGAAGACATAATTCAAATTATGTCTGCATAGGTTAACAAGGTTTTAAAATACAAAATACAAAAGAGAAAATAAAAATTCTCATTTATAATTGATAGAAGAGTAAACTAAAAATTTAGGAAAAGTATAGGAGTTTTCAGCAACAAAAATAGCAATCATGGGCCGGGTGCAGTGGCTCACACCTATAATCCAAGCACTTTGGAAGGCTGAGGCAGGAGGATCATGAGGTCGGGAGTTTGAAACCAGCCTGGCAAACATGGTAAAACCTCATCTCTACTAAAAATACAAAACAAACAAACAAAAAATTAGCCGGGTGTGGTGGCATGCACCTGTAATCCCAGCTACTCAGTAGACTGAGGCAGGAGAATTGCTTGAACCCAGGAAGCTGAGCTTGCAGTGAGCCAAGATCGTGCCACTGCACTCTACCTTGGGCAACAGAGCATGACTCCATCTTGGAAAATAAATAAATAAATAAGAAATAGCCATCATGTTCGTGTGCTTATAAAGTGATTCCATAGACAGTAAAAGAACTGTTGAAATAGGAGACAGGTGAGAGAATTAGTGAAGATTTTTTTCTTGAGTTGAAGAAGGAGAGGTATTGAATTACAAAGCAGAATAGATTGTTCATCTATAGTCTCTCTTTTCTTAAATAACACTTAAAAAAATACATGTAGTAGAGAGTGTTTTGGCATTCCAACAGCATTTCCAAACCTTCATATGCTTTGTACTATGTTGCATAAATGTAGTGCTGAGTATTATGTTTCTCAAGCTTCCTTGACAATATTCTTCTACCAATGAGTGGCATTTGTGTAACATTTTGCAGTAGAGAGACAGAACAACCATTGAAAACATGACTATAGTGGGTAGGCATGGGGCTTCCCATATATAACATTTGTCATATGCTTTAGGCATTTTCCTGCAAATTACTCACTTCAGCATTGCAGGAGGCTGAGAATTTACATGGTAGTTTCCTGTATTTCTTCTACTTCCTGAGTTATTTGATTCTAACAGAAGTTTCCCTAAACTTCACTCTTCTACTCCTTTCAAATCCCTGTATTGAATTATTTTCTCCTTGAAATACTCAAAGTAGGTTTTATTTTTGTGACAAAATCTGTATTTTATACCATGATACATGGGTAGAGAGGCTGGTAGACGTTGAATGTGGTGTTAATGAGTCTGCAGAGGTTCACTTCTGATTGCTTTTATCTTCTCAGTGAAATAGAAAGGAAGTCCTCCAGCTCAGCATAGGATGAGGGAGGAAATGGAAGAGGAGAAGATAGGAAAAAGGTTTTTTAGAAATATGGTTAAAAGAATGGATTGATTTCTGGATATCATAAAGAACGTTCTTGAGGGAGGCTGAGGCAGGAGAATTGCTTAAACCCAGGAGGCAGAGGTTGCAGTGAGCCAAGATCACGCCACTGCACTCCAGCCTAGGTGACAGGCAAGACTCTGTCTCAAGAAAACAAAGAAACAAAAGATGCTCTTGAAGTTTCATGGATGTCAATTTAAAATAAAACTGGTAAATGTGATTGTGTAATTTTCCTCAGCCACATTCATAGGTCATAGGTAAAAACTGCAAGGCTATTGACTGCAAGTCCAAATAAGTCAGGGTTTCTCAGCCTTGTTAATACAGTAGAGTTATTTGAGAAGCTTTTAAAAAATACTAATGGCTGTTCTCTCCCATTAAAGTTCTGATTTAATCTTACTAGAGTGGGAAGCTGGTCATCAAAAAAAATTTTTTTTTTAACTACCAGGAAGATCTCAATGTGAGCCCAAAATTGAGAGTCACTTTTTTTGGACTATAAGAGTTCTTGGGTTCAGAAACTGTGTCCTATTTATACTTTATTCTTAGTGCTAAACACAATGGAGAGTGAGTAAAATTGAAGAATAAATGTATGAAGAGTCAGGCTTTAAGGTTTATTTTCATCTTTTAATTGCCTCCTTTTAATGATTTCTCATACATTAGTCTGTCAAGTTTGAAGTCTGTAGTAGATTAAATTTGAACGTAGTTATGCACCTCCCTTACAGAATGGGCAATTAATACATTAATGATTAAAAATTTGTGGTGTAAGATCTCAGAAATTGGTACTAGAGATAATCTACTGCCTCAAAGATAGACATTTCAGGTTGGGGTGGTTTGTTGGACAACAGACCCATTTTCCCTTCTTCCTAAGCACACAGCTAGTTTACATTTCCTGGTTTCTCTCCTGGAAGACATGGCATATGACAGGATTCTAGCCAATAGAATGGGAGTTGAGGTGATGTTCATGACTCTGAGCCATAAAATCAACCTCACAGCCATCTTTGCTTTTGCCCTGACTGCAGGCTCGTAGCAGATGAAGTGAGTGAATGTGGAAATCACACTATGAAGATAGTGAAGCCCAAGATTGAAGGATTCTGGGTCTCTAAATCATCACTTACAGAAAAATTACTCTGAGATCAAGAACAGCTGCTTTGGAATTTATGTGAGTGAGAAGTAAACTTCTAATGTGAGCCATTATATGTGATTTTATGTTTATGCAGTGGGGAAAGTGATATTTGTTTTTATTGTTTTGGTAAAATGTCTCTCTATAATTAAATATTTTACCCAATTGGGCTTATTATCATTGGTAAGAGACATAATTTCAATTTCAAATATCACTTTAGAGCTAGAAATAAAACAGGAAAAAACATAAATGATGTGCTCTTGGCAAACGTTGATAGCCTATCTATCTATTAAAAAGTTCCAGACTGTGGGCCTTAGGGCAATGCTTCTCAAGCCAAATGTGTGCATTTGAATAATTAGAAAATTTTGTTTAAGTTGTATTCTTATTTTCAATAGAACTGAAATGAGGCCTGAGATTCTGAATTTTTAATAATTTCTTAGTGACACCCATGCTTCTGTTCTGCAAACCACATATCAGGAGCAAGGCTGTATCTAGAGCATTCTCTTTCCCTTATTGGATCTGAAATCTCTAGTCTTCTCTGTATGTTTAACTCTTCTAGTCAAGCCTTCACTTTTGTTTTGGGTTGAGTTGTGTTTTCAGAAGATATATTGAAGCTCTAACCCCTGGTCCTTGTGAATTTCACATTCATTCATTCATTCATTTATTTGAGGTGGAGTCTTGCTCTGTTGCCCAAACTGGAGTGCAGTGGCACAATCTTGGCTCACTGCAACCTCCACCTCCCAGGTTCAAGCAATTTTTCTGCCTCAGCCTCCCCAGTAGCTGGAACTACAGGTGAGTGCCACCACACCTGGCTAATTTTTGTAGTTTTAATAGAGACGGAGTTTCACTGTGTTGGCCAGGCTGGTCTCGAACTGCTGACCTCGTGATCCACCCGCCTCGGCCTCTCAAAGTGCTGGGATTACAGGCATGAGCCACCGCACCCGGCCAAATTTCACTTTATTTTTAAAAGAGGGTCTTTGCAGATGCAGTCAAGTTAAGATCATTGGAATGCACGCTAATATATGTGACTAGTGTTTTCATTAGAAGAAAGAAATTTAAACACAGAGAGTCCCAGGGATTGTACTATGTGAAAACGGATTCAAGAGATACATTTATATATCAAGGCTTGTTGACTATCCCCAGGAGCTAGGAGCAAGGCATGGAACAGATTCTCTCTCAAAGTCCATGGAAGGAACTCACCCAGTCAATACCTTGTTTTCAGACTTGTAGCATGTAGAACTGTCAGACAGCACATATCTGTGGTTTCAAGCCATTCAGTTCGTAATACTTTGATACTACTGCCATAAAAAAATATATATGCCTTTGTCCTAATGTTGACTTGCTGGGAATTTTAGCACAATACTTGTCTATGAGAGAATAAAAATAACCTAATTAATATATACATATATATTTCCATTTCTTTGCAAATAGTGAAGGAAAAAAGGAATTCTTATCTCTTCAGCACTCACACAAAAATATTTTTCATCAGTTAGTCATGGCTTACCTAAGAAGTCAAAAATGTTTAACTTCTTTGTAAAAGTTACACATGAGAGCTCTAATTTTTTTTCCTGACATAGTTTACTTAATGCATTTTCTACCTGGTTACTTTCTCCAGATGGAAGATAGCAATGTGATGTAAAAGTGCCCTAGGGGATCAGGAACTGCTGGTACAGTTATGCTTCTGAAGGACTAAGCCCCCAAACCAATTTTTCTCAGATTTCCAGATGATAAAAATATTAGCATCACTTTTTTTTTTTTTTTTTTTTTTTGTGAGTCACAGTGGATGTCAATTTTCTAACCTTTTCTATTTCTGTTTTCTTCCTGCTCTTTCTTGAATTTTTTCACACAGATAAAGCTAGGCAAAGGAAGTTCAGACAACATTCTCCCTGCCTACTGTATGTCAGACAAAAAATTGTCATATACTTATTTAGAGAAAGAAAACACTTGGTATAATTAAATAAGGAATCCTAGATAATATAGCATTAAAATATTTTCCCTTTTTAATCTAAATTGCTATCCTAGAGGGAAGAAAATAACATTTTGAAAATGCAGGTGAGTAATTGCGTATTGAAAGTGATATTTGTTGCTGTTATTGTTGCATTGGCAAAGTGTCTATCTATCATTGAAAATTTTATCCAATTAAACACATTAGCAGTGGTAAGAGAAATCATTTTATTTCAAGTGTCACTTTGCAACTAGAAAAAAAAAAAAAAAAGAGGAAAACTTACAAATGATGTGCCTGTAACAAAGTATGCCAGGAGAGAACAAGAAACCGAATTCCAGTCATGGCTCCTGGGTCCTTCTGCTTTTTGATGACTATATTTTACCAAAGATTTTCACCCTGAGTTTTTCTGCAATAGAGAATAATGGCATAAAATTTGGCCCAAGATATTGCTACTGAATTGGCTTAGTTTGTGTTGTGAATAACACATTGCCTCTTTTCAGGATGAAAACACACTCATTTATGCAGGTGCTGGGAATATTGGTCACTAAGGGCTCTCAGCTGAGACCCTCTGCTAGAATTGTGTCACCTATTGCCACATCCCTTTGGGCCTTACCCCTTATCTAATGACTGGTTGATAAAGGAGTATCAGGGCCGAGGCTTTCTGCCTTAGAGTGGGACCAGTCCAAAAATCCATGCCAGCTCCAGAGCTCCCAATGACATTGGCAAGGGCTTTGTTTTAAATGCATCAAAGTTCAATATCTCCTGTATCCTGTATCCTTTACTACCTGACTGGTGTTCATCCTAGGAATGCTCCCCTCCTTTAAATCTCAGAATCTCAACCTGTTTCTCGGGTAACCAAATACCAAATTTGTAACAGCTTATAAATTCTCTATATGTAAGACAAACAGTGAAGGCTACTGATCTTGTTTAGTGTGTACACTCACACACTCACACACACACACACACACACACATTCATGTTAGATAAAATAAGGACCCCCCCAAGATGTCCACGCTTGAATCTTCAGAACCTTTGAACACAATACCTTCCATGTCAAAAGGAACTTTGCAAATGTGATGAAGAATTTTGAAATAGATACTGGATTACCCAGGTGACTCCAGTGTAATCACAAAGGGCCTTAAACGTAGACACTGAGCAGAAGAGAGTCAAGAAAAGACATGTGATTGTAAAAATGAGGTCAGAGTGATGAAATTTGGGAAGAACTCAGCCCACTGTTAGTAGCTTTGAAGACAACGAGGGCACAAACTAAGGAATGCAGGCAGTCTCTAGAAACTGGACAAAAAAACCCAAAATATTTCTAGAGCCTCCAGAAAGAAAGGCAGCTCTGCTGGCACTTTGATTTTAGGGTTTCCAAGCTACACAACTGTAAGATAACAAGTTTGCGTTGTCTTAAGCCACCAAATTTGTGCTATACTGTTACAACAGCAGTAAAAAACAATAGCATATATTTCTTCTTTATTTTTCCAGAGAGATGATAGGATCGTTAATCCTGATACAGCTTTATGAGGATAATAATAATGACTCTGATATACAGTGGTGAATGACGGATGTCTGCCTGACACGGAAGTTCTCAGACAAATTAATCATTTCTATTATTTAATTTAATCTATGTAAATACTTAGAGGTAGTTACCATTACCTCATCTTCTGATGAGAAAATTGGGTTCAGGAAATATGTAAAACTTGTCTACAGTTCACATAACTAATGGACAGCAGAGCGAAACAGCCTATCTGATTTCATGATCTGTGCACTCTTCATTTTTTCCACCTCATACTCTGTTCTCAAAATATGGAGCCAGCCTCAACCTAATGGCCTCCTCCTTATTTAAGCATATATAATCTATAAATGGGTCTGTATTTCAATGTGAGATAGCATTTAAGATCTTTTTGTAATTTTTTCTTGACAATAGCTTGCAATTTTCTCTCATTTGAATTTTATTTGACTTGTCCTCAAAATCTGATTTCAAGTAAATATGGTAAGGAGTATAGTATACAGGTTTGTTACCATAATGCCGCTATTAGAAAGAAAAAGTCACATCTGTTACCTCAGTGACAAAGCAATAGAATAATGATTTTGTTCCTACATTAATAAAAATATTTAAAATAAGTTGTTATATCATGATTTACTAATAAGGTACTAACTTTTAACAGTTTTTCTAAAAGAGTAATGGCCCATAAGGAAAAAAATTCTAAAGAGAAGATGCTGAAATAGGCAAGAATTTATTTAGGGCACAGTTTCTTAACCTCGGCCTTCTAAATTTAATAATTTTGCAGTTGGGAAGGGGAACAGGCTGTCCTGTGCATTGTGGGATGTTTAGAGGAATCCCTGGCCTCTATGCCAGAGATAAGATGCCAGTGGCACACTCCTCATTTGTGACAACCAAAAATTTCTCCTGACATTGCCAAATGCCGTGTGTGTGTGTGTGTGTGCGTGTGTGTGTGTGTGTGTGTGTGTGTGTTTGATTATGGGTGGGAAGAGGCATGGTAATCATCCTGGTATGGAAGCACTGACTCAAGGTAATGATATCTACGTATTTGCTAAACCTTTTAAGCTCATTGTTCTTTGTCTTTTTTTTTTCTGTGTATGGACCATCTTATATACATGTTTTCTTCCCTGGATAAAGAAGTTTGAATTAAAAAATACACTTTATATGCTTAAATGAAGTTTTAAATTTTAAATATGACAAAAATATTTTACCCCATCCCAAAGTTAATGTATGCAAAAAAAAACTCCACTGAATTTAGATGTCCAACAGAAGAGTAGTTTCTATAAACTGTTTGCCTAGATGACTTTCTGCATGTTCAGTTGTGTGAGTTGTATATTAAAATCAGTTTCATCGTTTTATGATCATTAACATAGGTAACTTAGTCTGTGTGGGGTACTGAATTTGCTGTGAGTTAACCCTTCACTGATTGCCTGCCACATTTTGGTGATCACATTTGTTCTCTGCCACTTCCTGCTTACAGTATGATGTACAGCCAGCTAGACCATGTGTGGATGTAACTGGAGATAACCACAGGTTCAGAATGCATTGGGGTAAGGGTAACATTATTAGGGGGATCTCATGTCATGGTCACTGTAGTCCTTTGGATCTTGGTCTAAATCCTAGCATTGTCATTTTGTCATTTACTAGCTATGTGTCCATAGGTCAGTTACCCAACTTCTCTGAGCCTTCTTTTATCACACATCAAATTGGAGTAATATCTATCTTACAGAGTTGTTGTGAGTATTAAATTACGTCAGATTTTTTCAGTGTCCAGCACAGAACAGGCACTTAATTAAGGTTATTTTTATTATCACAACATAGTTTAATGATTAATTCAACAAATATTTTGTGACTCCCTATTATATGCCAAAAATTGTTTGCTCAAGTTTCTTAATCATTGTGTAAAAATATAACTGATACTGGTCTTCAAGATTAGAGAACTCCAGTTCAGGTCAATACTTATTGCTATGTTCACAATTAATACTTACTTAATGTTAATTAAATACATTAATTCATTAACAAATGGTAATTTTTATTCTTTGATAACTTTTGTCCTTATTTTTTAATAATAATTTCTATTCTTATTTTTGATATTTTGATTATTTGATTATTTTTATTTTTTGATGTATTTTTATATTGATTGGAAGCCATATGAAAACACTTTGTACTAGCCAGAAAACACATAAACCACACACAGAGTATCTGAGGGAATCAGTATTTTCTCTAGAGTTCCTGAAAGGATGTGATTGGGGTGGGCTTCACTGCAAAAGGAGAAAAAACTTTACAACATTTGAGGTTGTGATTAATATATGTATTTTTTTTGCCCATAGGTTATTTGAGTAGAACAACATATGCACATTCAATATTTCATTAGAAACACATTCTTGCTCAGAGACATAACAGATAAATTTGCAGTGAAATGACTCTTTTTAGTTTATCTTACAAATTTTGCCAGAACCACATGGAAGAACATCAAACAGTTTACTATTTTTATAAATCCATTCACTTAACTTTCAAAGACATTTTTCTAAACAACAATTAAAATCAATTTTATTACTTTTATTTCTCATTAAGATGTTTATAAAGTCATCAAAGGAAGTCATCAAAATGTAAGGCAAACATGAAGTACACCTATAAAAGCTCAATAAATCAAATGCTAAGAAAACATTTTTTACATCAAAATAGTTGAAGAAATAAAAGGAAAGGCTTAGAAACTATTTTTTGAAATCTGATGGAAAAGAATAAATATATTTGAGTATAAATATTTTAACAAATTCATTTATTTGCAAAGAGAAACTAAATCAACGATGCAAGAGGAAGAAACAATAGGGAATGTTTTCATTGATATTTTTGGCTTATGATGTTTAAATTCTACAGTCTCAGCAGAGAACAGGGCCATCATTAGTTTAAGCATGTTTAAAATAATTCTTTAGGTCTTTGAGAGGATTATAAAACCAATTTTGAGATCTTAAACCATTAAGACTAACGTGAAATTATTCACAAAGCATTAAGATTGCTGAAGGAGCTTTCAAAATAGGTTAGTAGAAACCTCTCATTTTATATAAAAGGAAATTGAAGTCTGAGGAGATGTGCTATAATCCAGTTTATGAGTCAGCCAAAATTGGAAGACTCAGTATTTTCTTGTCTAACCTTATTTTTGACCTTGTAGGTGTATCCAGTGTTATTACTACCTCACTTAACAGGCTTAGTTCAAAATGACTTTTGACTATTTTCCAAGATCAAGTACATATTCAGACAGAATTTTCTTCTAAAGTTTTTCTAGTAATATGCCCCAAAATCTTGAAAGTAAATAAGAGTGACAAAATATTGCCATGTCAAGTTAGTAGTTTCTAGATAGTTCTGCCTAATAAAAGCATTTTCTTTCTTTTCTTTTACAATGGAATATTCTTCTTTTATAGATATAGATATATATAGATACATAAAATTGCATTTTAGGTTTTGAGGTACATGTGAAGAACATGCAGGATTGTTGCATAGGTACATACATGCAATGTGGTTTGCTGCCTTCCTCCCCATCGCTTATATCTGGCATTTCTCCCCATGTTATCCCTCCCCAACTCCCCAACCCCACTTCCCTCCCCTAGTTCCCCGCCACAGACCTCAGTGTGTGATGCTCCCCTCCCTGTGTCCATGTGTTCTTGTTGTATTTTCTAACAGAAACACGGAAAAACTAAAAAGAAACAGGTACATAAATTTTAATAATTTATTTTATTAACTCATCAAATAATAATTTTAACATGTAAAAAGTGTTTAAAATTATTAGGTTATATTTCATATTCTCATTTTCTTAGTCTTCAAAATCTAGTGTGAATTTTATACTTACAGTACATTTCAGTTTGAACTAGACACATTTCTAGAGCTCACTAGCCAATTGGGGCTTGTGGCCACCATACTGGACAGGGCATAGCTAGAGTGACAATCATTATTCAAATTCTGCATTAAAATTAAATTTCTTGAGTTTAATTATAAACATGAACAATTGTTGAATAAATATTCAGTTGGAAATTTTAGATTCCTAAAATATTGGAAACGTACTCTGTTCTTATTTTCTGAATTTCGTATTACATATCTACTGGATTGCCAATGTCATTTATTTTCCCTTTATTTATTTCTTTACCCTTTTCTGCTCCATTCTGAGAGAATTCCTCTAAATGCTCTTCTAATTCATTGGTTAATTTTCCATTGTATCTTATCATTTCTTAAAGTTTCCTATTTTACATTTAAATTTGATAATTTAGTTTATCAAGTGAGGTACTATTTCTTGATCTCAGATTATTCTCCTTGATAGATTCCATTTGCCCTTGAATCTGATATTATGGATTGTATATTATTAATTCTTTTCCTTTGGATTTATTTCATTTGATCCTGACAATAAGTTTTCTTTCTCTGAATTATTTAATCATTACATAAATATTATATTGGTAATGTATATCAAAATGCTGTGGCAAAAATGTGGAATGCGTGTGTGGGTTAGTTAACATTAGTCCACATCCCAGGCATAGGTAGTCAGCCAGTGAAGCAACTAAATCCCTTAATCGGCAAAGGTTTTCAAATAACATTATTTAAATATAAACCACAGGAATCATTCACATAAGAATTGTTGGAATTTATTTGGTGAATTTTTGAAGCACTTAAGATATATGGTTTACCAAAATGATTGCATAGTCAGCACATCTCTGGCATGAACCATATGCAAATAACCAGTATTCACAGAAGCTGAACATCCTTGGAGCAACACATAACATCTAGATATCTAGAGCTCCACATGGTCCAAGTCTGCATCACAAGGAGGACTATGTAATCAAAGTTACAAACTAAGCTGATTCTACTGTCAGATATGTTTGCTTTTACCTCTGAGTGATTTAGCAGTCAAGGTCCTAGTCAGTATGCATTCATCCCCAAATTTGCAAGAACATGTTGTATAATTGTTTTTCTTGTTGTCTTCCTTTTAATAAATGTTGTTTCATTTGGCAGATTAGGTCCAAACCTACTCTTCTTTTAACAACCTGGTAACCAGGTGCCGTGCAAGATATACTGAACTCTCTGATCTACAGAGATTACCAATAGTTGAACAGCAAGTTCAGATCAGTTTAATAGAATAGATAGGTTCAGCCTTTGTCATATTTTCTTTTCATAATTAATTAATTTAATTGGTAAATAATAATTGTATCTATGTATGGAGTACAATGCGATGTTTAGATGTAAGTATACATTTTAGAAATATTAAATTAAGGAAATTAACATATTCATCACCTCACTGCCTTACCAATTTGTTATAGTAACAATGTTTAATATCTATTCTGTTAGCAACTTTGGAATATACAATGCATTAACTATGTTCACCATTCTGTAAAATATATCACTAAAACTTATTCCTCCTAACAAAAATCTGCACTCTTTGACCAACTTCACACCTTTCCTCATGACCCAGGTCTCAGCTGATCATCATTCTACTCCCTGTTTCTATGAGACAGATTTTTACAGATTCTAAACATAAGCAAGATTATGCTGTATATGTCTTTCTGAGCCTGGCTTATTTTACTTAGCATAATGTCCTCCAGGTTCATCCATGTTGTCTCAAATAACAGACTTTTCCTTTTTTTAAAGGTTGTATAGTATTCCATTATCGCATTTTCTTTACTCATTTTATGATGGAAACTTAGGTTACTTCCGTATCTTGTCTACTGTGGATGATGCTGAAATAAACATGAGAGTTTAGATATCTCTTCAACATACTGATTTCATTTCCTTTGGATATATACCTAGAAATAAAACTGAAAGATTATGTGGTAATTCTACTTTTTTTTTTTTTTTTTTTAGTCTTTTAAGGAGCCTCTATATTGTTTTCCGTAATGGCTATATTAACTTCCTATAAACAGTTTACCAGGTTTCATTTTTCTTGACAATCTATCCAATACTTGTCGTCTTTCCTTTCATTTGATAAGAGTCATTCTAACAGATATGAGGGGACATCTCACTTTGATTTTAATTTGCATTTCCATGATGATTAAAGAATTTGAGCATTTTTTCATATATCTGATGGTCATTCCTGAGTCTTCTTTTGAGAAATGTCTGTTCAGGTCTTTTCCCCATTTTTTAATCAGGCCATTTGTTTTCTTGCTATTGAGTTGTTTGAATTTCTTATTTTTTGGATATGAGTACTTTATCAGATGTGTAATTTGCAAATAATTTCCTCCCAATCTGTGAGTTGCCTCTTTGCTCTGATAATTGTTTTCTTTTTGAACATACACTTTTTAGTTTGATGCAATCCCATTTGTCCATTTTTTTCTTTTGTTGTCTGTGTTTTGAGGGACCTATTGAAGAAATCATAGTCCAAACAATATCATGTAGCTTTCTTCCTATATTTTCTTCTAGTAGTTTTATAATTTCAGGACATATGTTTAAGTCATTAATTCATTTGAGTTGATTTGTGCATGTGGTGTGTGAGAGTTCCAATTTCATTCTTCTGCATGTGGATATCCAGTTTTCCCAACAAAATTAATTGAAGAAATTATTCTTTCCTCATGGTGTGTTCTTGGCTCCTTTTACTCTTCTAATAATCTCTCTGAAAATTATCACATATTCTCACTGTATTTGCAGTATTTTTTCAAAGCATATTTTTCAAGTATGCATTATAGTAATATGAGAAATGCTCAATTACATATCACTAGAAGATTTGACAGAGAAAGAAAACTGAGTTTATCACCTCCTGTCTATGGTTTCATTTTTTAAAGTCTTAAAATGTGCATTCCATATGCATGAAAAATAACCTGACACATAAGTTTTTATTTATTCAATACAGAATGTATTATTTTAAGTCTGTATATTCTGATAAAATTTAATTGTTTTCTTATGTGATGATCTTATAATAAGGAGGTTGCATAATTGTAGGATTAATAGAATGAAAAGAACTGGGAGTCTCTGAAAAGATGTTAAATATCCTGGAACCGTAAATGACTCCAAAAATGATACTTCATATTCTAAATGTAATAAAAACCAGATATGGTGCTATTTTTAACTCAAAATAGTTTAAAGCAGTGTGTTTGATAAAAAGAAGAATTGTTTGAAAGTCATTTTTTTAGATTGTAGAAACATGAGCAAAAGCATGTAGTTCAGGTAGAATGAACACGGATGTCAAAAAGGCATCCATCAGGAGGAAAATTCTGAGTCCTGAGAGTTCTCACTTCCAATTATAGCAGCAGATACAGTATTAAAAAAATACTGCAGTAAAATCCAACTTGTGTCTTCATCTGATAGTTTTTCTCCTGCTGCTTTCTTTCTTTTTTTTTATTTAGCAAATTAGTCTTTACAAGATACATACATACATATATATATATATATATATGGTGTAATATATAAATATGGTGTAAAATTCTTGCATTTATGTCGTAAGAGTTTTTCCTCATTTATAGGATAACATATTGTTATATGTGATCAGCTGATTTCTCCCTGAACCTTTTTCATGTGACAAAGCAGTACATTTAAAATCAAACTTCTCACAGTTACTTTTCAAACATGAACTTCAGAACAAACCTGAAATATTACTGCTATTGGTAAAACTATTTGAAAGGTGATGAGTCTTTATTAGATGTAAAAATAATTCAGAAATAGGTCAACCAGTCTCATGAATATTTCATCTTAGCAAACTAACAAACAATCATTAGGATAAAACTCAGCAGAAGATAGGGAGACATTCTGCTTTTAAGCTAAGTATGTGATTATTGTGGCACTATAGATGTATAAGGCATATGCCGTCGTTTCATTTGCAGATGTACATGTCAGTGTATTCAAATTCAGTGACAAAGACATTTTATTGAAATGTTTTCTACCTTTGATTTTAAGTCAGATAGATAAATGTAAAAGAAAATATTTACACAAGAATTTATTTTGATAAAAGCAAGCTTAGACAAGTGAAAAGAAAGATTAATCATGCCTTCCTTGTATCTTCCCTCACCCACAGATAAATGCAGTGTTAATACAATGAGAGTTACTACATAAAACTATAGCATAGTAACACCAGAAAATCGTTAATTAACTAAGAATATTTAACTTTTTTTTTTGAGATGGAGTTTTTCTTTTGTTGCCCAGGCTAGAGTGCAATGGCAGTGATCTCAGCTCACTGAAACCTCTGCCTCCTGGGTTCAAGCGATTCTCCTGCCTCAGCCTCCCAGTAACTAGGATTACAGGCATGTGGCACCATGCCCCGCTAATTTTTTAATTTTAGTAGAGACAGGATTTCTCCATGTTGGTCAGGCTGGTCTTGAACTCCTGATTTCAGGTGATCCGCCTGCCTTGACCTCCCAAAGTGCTGGAATTATAGATGTGACCCACTGCGCCCAGCCAAGAAGGTTAATTATGTGTAATATTTCATTTTTCTCGCTATAACAACAAAGCAATAAAATATGTGATATATATAATTTTAATCTCAAGGTTTGAAACCAAAATGTTAGCATGGAATTAACCAACAAAATTAAACTAAGTAGTGAACTCAATTGAAGTTTAAAATGGTGTAGGACTTTGAGTGTAATTTATTATCATTTAGGCTTATTTTGTTAAATTATATGAAGATAACCATGCATTTGAGAATGTGAACAAGTTTCCAACCAAAATTTTGTAATATATATATATATGTATATATATATATATATATATATATATGCTCATAGCTAATGAGCACAATAAAATATTTTTTTCTCTTAACCTTCTCTATTTTATCTAGCCTGACCATCTATTTGAGGAATAGCTCTTGAAAAGCTATTCAATAATGAATAGAATGTCCCTTTTGAAAAGCCACAGTCTTTAGGATTTAGGAATGTGGTTCTGAGGATTAGAGAGAATTTACTTAGAGGGGAAATTATATAGCGATTAAAGCACAGTGCTGTTACAAATTATATCAGGGATTTTACAGAAGGATTCTGTTTAATTCCTTAAATACTCTATAGTTAAAGCTTATAGTATGATGTTACCAGAGTTTATGCTATTAAAAAGATTGGTGAAACCCAGTTAATAGTATGAGAGGATTACATTGATATTGTCAAGGGTGGCCAGATTGTTCAATATTATTAAAGCCAACAGTAAATGAAACAGAAAAAAAAAGCAAAAGAAATAACCTTATCTAGCATAACTAGAAAATACTGTATTTTCAATGCTCAAGTTATAGAATTTAGACATATGCTCGTGTGTGCATACGCATGCATAAATACATACTGGTTGAGTATCCGTATCCAAAATGATTAGAAGCGGAAGTGTTTCAGATTTCAGATTTTTCTGTATTTTGGACTATTTGTATATAGGGAATGAGAAATCTTTGGAATGGGGCCCAAGTCTAAACACAAAATTCAAGTTTCAGATACACATTATACACGTAGCTTCAGTATAATTCTATACAATGTTGTTTGATATTTTGCACCCATCACATGACGTCAAGTGTAGAATTTTCTGCTTGTGACGTCATGTTGGTGCTCAAAAAGTTTCAGATTTTGGAGCATTTTATATTTTGAGTTTACAGGTTAGGGCTGCTCAACTTATATGTTGAGCATATACATGTATATACATATACGTATATACAATGTACAACTCATCCACAGAGATGAGTTATTAATAAATGATGCCTACAAATTGGCACTAGTTCTAGTATTGGTAACTCATGACTTGTGAGTTTTGATCTTGATGCAGAGAGGAGTATTTCCCAGGAGAAAAAATGTGTAAATTAAAGTTCCTTCCAGTTCAAAAATGTTCTAAATCAATAAACTGGAATTTGGATGCTTTAGTAATCCAGATTGAAGATAAAACCATACCTTCTTAACCAGTAAGTGTTATCTAAGAACCAACCTAAACACATTTTTACCTTTATATCCAAGACCTTACAACAGACTATTCATAGAAAATACGCAATGTACAAGGAATGCACTTACAAATTACATCACAAGGGGCACAAAATTGAGTTTTGCATATTGGAGTAGCTTTTAAAAAATTATCCCATAGCCCAAGAATACCAATAGGGGTTGCAAAAAAAAAAATTATCATGTAACACATGAAAGCATTTTTTGTTGTAAAATTCTTTCAAAAGTTTCATATTCTATAGGGAACACACTCAACTGAACCTGGTCATACCCTTCTTTCTTATTATCTCCATTGAAAAATCATCTCTATAATTGCAGGTCTAGTTATTCATAAGATATAAATATATAATATATTTTTATTTATTACCAATATGTAACTTTTTAGAAAAAAGAGATCTTTGACTCTTTGAAGTAGTAGAATAGTTTAAGAAATAATGGGAATTTCCATATATGGCAGCAACTTAACTCAGCTTGGTTTTACATGGCTATAACTGGGAAAGTTTAAGGCAAGAACATGAGTGAGCAGGCTACTTATTTTCATTTCCATGAAGATTGATAAAAGAGCATGAGTTCAGTCATATTTATGAGTAACAATTTTCTTATATTTCCCTTTTTGTCTGTTTTCCTTGGTAATAGGTGCTTAAAGTCATTTATGTACATAAAAAATAATGTAGCTAGAATTTTTATTTCTCATTAACCAAAAGAACCAACACAACTTTTGAAAAATGAGCTGCCTGTTCAAATACAAGGAAATTAAACAACATACTTCTGAATGAACAATAGGTCAACTAAGAAATTAAGAAGAAAATTTTAACGTTTCTTGAAATGAATGAAAATTGCAAGCCAACATACAGAATATGTAGGATACAGCAGAAGCTGTATTAGAAAGAAAGTTTTATAGCAACAACTGTCTACATCAAAAAACAGAAAGACTTATAATAGATAACCTAATGATGGACCTCAAGGAACTAGAAAAGTAAGAACAAACCAAACCCCAAATAACTTGAAAGAAATAATAAATATCAAAACAGAAATAACTGGAAATGAGAGGGAAAACTACAAAAGATCAGCAGAACAAAAAGTTGAATTTTTTGAAAATGTAACTAGAATAGACAAATCTTTACCTACATTAAAAAATTCACAAATAAACTCAGAGGTGAAAAAGGAATCGTTACAACTGTTACCACAGAAATACAAAGAGTTATTAGTCACTACTATGAAAAACTATTTGAAAACAATATGGAAAACATATAAAAAATGGGTAATTATGCACACATAAAACCTGACAAAACTGAACCATAGAGAAATAAAAAACAAATAAACAAAAAACCAAAGACACAATGATAAGTAATGAAACTGAAGCAGTTAAAAAAAAATATATATATATATACATATATCCTATCAAAGAAAAACCCAGGACCTGACTGAATGCTGACTTCTACTAAACATTTAAAGAACTAATGCCAATTTTACTCACACTATTTGAAAAAGAAAGGAAGAGAAGGGAATATTTTCAAACAAATTATTTAAAGCCAGCATTACCCCAATACCAAATTCAGATAAGGGCACAACAACAAAAGAAAAATAGCTATAGGCTAATATCCATGGTAAACACAGATGTAAAAATCCTCAACAAAGTACTAGCAAACTGAATTCAGGAACACAATAAATAGATCATTCACCATGATCAAGTGGAATTAATCCCAGAGATGCAAGGATGTTTCCAAATATGCAAATCAATAAACATGACATATCACATCAACAGAATCAAAGACAAAAATGTGATTGTTTTAATCAATGATGAAACAGTGTGCAATAAAATTCAACAACCCCTTCACAATAAAAACTCTTAACAAATTGGGTACAGAAGGAATAGATCTCAACACGACAAAGGCTATGTATGACAAACTCACAGCTGTTATACTGAATGGGAAAATAATAACTTTTCCACTAAGATCTTGAACAAGACAAGTATGCACACTTTGACCACTTCTAGTCAACCACTGGAAGTTTTTTTTTTCATAGCAATTACAAAGAGAAATAAATTAAGGATATCAGAATTGGAAAGGAGAAGATTAAAGGGACCTTGTTTGTAGACAACACGCTCTCATGTTTAGCAAAACCTAAAGCCTGAAGCAAAAAAAACTCTTAGAACTGATAAATAAATTCAGTAAAGTTACAGGATACAAAATTAACATACAACAAAAATCAGTAGTATTTCTAAATGCTAACAGTTATCAATCTATAAAAGAATTCAAGAAAGAAATATCATTATAATATATTTTATAGCATTTATAATAGCTACAAAAAATACCCAGGAATAAATCTAACAAAAGAAGTGAAATATCTCTACAAGAAGAGTTATAAAACATTAACAAAATAAATTGAAGAGAATCTCTCCTAAAAGGAAAGATTTCTCATGCTTATGAATTGAAATAATTAATATTGTTAAAATGTCTGTATTAGGTAGAGTAGCTTCAATGCAATCCCCATCAGTGTCATTCTTGTCAGAAATAGAAAAAAAAATCCTAAAATTCATATAGAAGCAGGAAAGACAACAAATAGCTAAAACAATCCAAAGTGAAAAGAACAAAGCTGGAGGCATCACACTACCTGACTTGAAATTATACTACAAAGCTATAGTAATCAAAACAGCATGATGCTAGCATAAAAACAGACACACAGAGGACTTGAACCCAGAACCCAGAAATAAATTCACACACAGCCACCTCATTTTGGATAAGCACCAAGAACACACATAAAGGTGTAGAAAGTCTCTCTCTCTCTCTCTCTCTCTCTCTCTCTCTCTCTTTTTTTTTTTTTTTTTTCATTTTTTTTGAGACGGAGTTTCACTCTTGTCCCCCAGGCTCTAGTGCAATGGCTCAATCTCTGCTAACTGCAACCTCTGCCCTCTAAGTTCAAGCGGTCCTGCCTCAGCTTCCTCAGTAGCTGGGATTACAGGTTCTGGTCACCACAGCTGGCAAATTTTTGTATTTTTAGTAGAGATGGGATTTCACCATGTTGGCCAGGCTGGTCTCAAACTCCTGACCTCAAGTGGTCTGCCTGCCTTGGCTTTCCAAAGTGCTGGGATTATAGACATGAGCCACCGCACCCAGCCAGTAAGTCTATTTAATAAATACTGCCTGGAAAACTGGATATCCTTTTGCAGAAGAATAAAATTACATCCCCATCTTTCAACATATACAAAAATCAACTTGAAATGAATTAAAGACTTAAATGTAAGATTGGCAACTATGAAACTAGTCAATAAAAACATTGAAAAAAATGCTATAGAACATTGGTCTGGCCAAAGATTGTTTTGGGTAAAACTTCAAAAGCACAGGTACCCAAAGCAAACATTTAAAAATGGTATTACATTAAATTAAAAAGCTTCAGCTGGCAAAGGAAACAACTGAGGTGAAGAGAGAACCCAAAGAATGGGAACAAATGCTTGCAAACTATTCCTCTCTCACAAGGTATTAATAGCCAGAGAATAAATAAGGAATGTAAACAATCCAATAGCAAAATATTAATAATAATCTGATTAAAAAGTGGGAAAAATATTAGAATTGACATTCTGATATTTTTGTATCAAAAGAAGACATACAAATAGCCAACAAATATAGGGGGAAAAAAGACTCAACATCACTAATCATCAGGGGAATGCAAAAAAATTCCACAATGAGATATCGTACTTTAGCTAGAATGGTATTATAAAAAGATTAAAAAATAACAAATGGTCACAAGGATGAGGAGGAAAGGGAACACTCGTAAAACTAATGGTGGAAATTTAAAGTAGTACAGCCATTATGGAAAACAGTATGGAAGTTCCTTTAAAAACGAAAAATTGAACTACCGTATGACCCAGCAATCCCACTGCATATGTCCAAAAGAGAGGAAATTGGCATATTGAAGAGATATCTGCACTCCCATGTGTATCACAGTGCTATTCATAACAGCCAAGATATAGAATTAGCTAAGTGTTCACCAACAGATGAATAGATGAATAAAATGTGATATATATATACACAGTTGAATTTATATATACACAGTTGAATTTACATATATATTTACAGTTCTGTATACACAGTTCTGTATATATACATATATGTGTGTGTGTATACATACATATATATATATATATATATATATATATATATATATATAGTGTTATTTTTTTCCAGAGTTGAATATTATTCAGCCACAAAAAGAATGAAATCATATAATTTGTAGCAACATGGATGGAACTGGAGGTCATATTAAGTAAAATCAACCAGTTACAGAAAGACAAACATTGAATGTTCTTACTCATATGAGGAAGCTAAAAAGTGGATTTCTTTGTTGTTGTCGTTGTTTTGAGACAAATTTTTGCTCTTGTTGCCTAGGCTGGAGTGCAGTGGTGCAATCTCAGCTCACTGCAAACTCTGCCTTTCAAGTTAAGTGATTCTCCTGCCTCAGTTTCCCATGTAGCTAGGATTATAGGCGCCTGCCTAATTTTTGTATTTTTAGTAGAGGTGGGATTTCACCATGTTAGCCAGGCTGGTCTCAAACTCCTGACCTGAGGTGATCCACCCGCCTCGGCCTCCCAAAGTGCTGAGGATACAGGTGGGAGCCACCGCACATAGCCTAAAAAGAGGATCTTCCGTAGATCGACAACAGAATGGGGGTAATATGGTTTGCATTTGTGTCCCCACCCAAATCTCATGTTGAATTGTAATCCCAGTTGTTGGAGGAGGTGCCTGGTTGGAGGTGATTGGATCATAGGGCTGGATTTCCCCTTGCTGTTCTTGTGATAATACCTGGGTTCTCAGGACAGCTGGTTGTTTTCAAAGTGTGTAGCACTTCCCTATTCACTCTCTCTACCTCCTGCTCCAGCCATGTAGGATGTAACTGCATCCCCCTTCACCTTCTGCCATGTTTTTAAGTTTCCTGATGCCTCTCCAGTCATGTTTCCTGTACAACCTGTGAAACCATGAGCCAATGAAACCTCTTTTCTTTATAAAATACTAAGTCTCAGGTATTTCTTTATAGCAGTGTGAGAACAGACTAATACAAAGGGTAACCAGAGGCTGGGAAGTGAGGACGAAGAGGGGTTTGTTAAGGGGCACAAAAATATAGTTAGAGACAAGGAATAAGTTCTAGTAATCAATAGTAAAATATGGATATTGTAGTTATAAGTAATTTATCATATATCTTAAAATAGCTAGAATAGAAGATGTATAATGTTCCCAACACAAAAGATAAATGAGGTGGTAGATATCCCAATTACCCTGATTGGATCATTACACATTGCATACATGTGTCAAAATATCACATATATCTCCAAAATGTGTACAAATTTTATGTGTGTGTATTGTATATACATACATATATATGTATCTGTACATACATATAGATACAGGTATGTATAAATATTCTACTCTTCCTGAAAAGAAAGAGCTGGAGGAATCTTGTTTCACCCAAGATCATAATGATGATAGCTTCCTAAGAGCATTACTGACCTCAGCTTGGTTTGTGTTTGAGAATATTCTGTGTCTTACTTATAACACTTCAAATCCAACAAAAACAACTCTTGTTGGAGGTGTAAAAATTCAGTTAAACATGGTGAACTACATCTGACTACATTATTACAATCCATGCCTGTCTTCAGCTTTCATATTATCGATGAGAACAGGCATATTTGGCTTATTTCAACATCTTCATACTGTCCGATAACTCCAAAGTCAACATAGGTAACTCTACTTTTCCTCTTAAACCAAGTCGAATTATCCATTGGACATCTGTGCATTTAACCAATATCAACTGTACATACCATAAGATCAACACTCTACCAAACTGAAATGACCGAAAGTAAACACACTAATCCCTATGTAGCCTTTCTCTATCTCACACCTAATATTCCGTTAATATACTTTTTCTTGTTGGTCACAAAGTATCTGTTAAAAAAGTGTTAATTGTCTGTCTAATAATCATTTATCCTTCTTGTTTAGTAACCCAATGCCAAATAGTCTGTTTAGAGTGGCAAAATATCCAGATAAAATTAAATATTTCCCAGCCAACATTGCTCCTAAGTGTAACCACTTTACAAGTTCTGGCAAATAAGTGTATATGCATGTTGTTAGGTGGGAATTCAGTGAACCTTAAAAAGGAGAAAAGACTGGGCCTTTTGCATCTGGCTTCCTGCCTTGTATATAGAAATAATACTTGAACTGTAGCAACTATCTTGGATGATAAAAATTGTCCAAGAAAAAAAAGAGAAAAAACATATGGTGGAGCAAACTGACTGAAGGCGCTTGGGTCTCTGTTGACCTTGCATTGCTATTATCTAGGGCCAGGATACTTACTTTCATACTTGGATCATCAGAAGGAGAAATCTGCTGCTACTGATTTTCACCACTGTTATTTCTGGTGTCTGTTACTAGCAATAGAAGAGAATTTCTCACATAAACCAAGTTTTCAGGAGTCTCTCTAGACTTTCTCTCTCCTATATAATCAACCCTCATAGCCAATTAATCTCGAAGTCTTGTCAGTTTAATTTCTTAAGTTGATTTCAAGTCTAATCCTTTCTCTCCACCTCCACTTTCATTGCTTTAGTTCACCTGTCTCCATACCATTACAACAGGTCTAACTCCACGCTCATCTTGCTTCCCTAGGGAATGTCTTCCACACTGCTGCCAGAGCATTCCCTCTCAGATGATTATCTGATCATCATCCTCTTTTCTTCCCTACAAGCTCAAACACCTTCAGTGACTGATTTTAAACCAGGTATATTTTTTAGGGTGGCAAAAATACGAATCTTGGGTATTAGCCTTCTATCTGGTCTTATGATATAAAAATATCAAAACACTGATAAGTATCTAAATGTACATTCTATGCCTTGTCAATACCTCTTATTTTCTGGAATGCCTCATTTCAGATTGTTGACTATAAAACTCTTAATCACCATAAAACTCTTAAGTTTTTCTTTGAACATTTTATGACTCTCTGACATTTCAAACAATCTTTGCCCTGTAACATTCATTATATACAATTCTTTGTAGTCTATTATACTGTAATAGTATTATTTATATGCATCTCTATTTCCTTTACAGGACTAGAGGCAACCCAAAGGTAGACAGAATGTATTATTCATTTGTATACCTCAAATTCATGTCTTGATGCCTGAGGAATAGTTACACAGGGCACTGGGGAAGTATTTGAGGAATTTGGATTGTAGTGTGGCTTTTCTCTGGGATACTGTTAGTCAACAAACCCTTGAGGGATGGTGACATCATGGGTCATTCTAATTAAAGCCAAAATCATTCAGGATTATAATCATCTATGTTAAATGACCTTTTGAAATTGTCTTGTCCTAAGCTACTGTCATGGTTGGGTCAATCAGAGAGGGCTGGAGTCTTGGAAGATTCAAAGATAAGCAAAACAAATGATGGTAGAATAAAGACCATTTTGGTAATGTGAGGGATAGCCAGCAACATCAGTTCACCTTTGCAAGAAAATAAAACAGTATGATAATGAATTAGTATGTTGCTAAAATTCTATTCTTTTTATCGTCTCATTATGCAGAATTTATATTCAGTCCTGTATTTATAAACTTCATTTCCATATGTTTCAGTTGTGGTTATCATTTAATTCAAGGCTAAGGGGGTACCCAGATATTTGGTCAAACATTATTTGAAATAACCTATTTCAAATTAGGTTATTTTACTGTTTTGAAATATTTGCAGTCTCCTTTCAAGATACATTTTTTAAATGATTTTAAGAGAAACAGTTTAAGTACATTAAATAAAATTTTTGGCATTCAGCTTCAGTATGTAGTGGCTAGTAGAGAATCATTTTCTCCTACTACTTAACCCATTAGAATTGAGCATTTTATTTCCCCCATCCTAATCTATGGTAATCACTACCAGATAAGTCCAATTTTAAGAACAGCCCATTATACAGAGAAGATACAAATAGTACTTGTATCTAGTACTAAATAAGGAGGCCCAAAATCTCAATTTGGAAGCTTATTCAACAAATAAGCTTGATGGCTGGTCTATTTATTACTCTGCCTTTGCAGGTATACTGCAATGACTAAACTCAGATGCAGGTAAAGTCAACTGACATTATGTGTTTCACCTTCAGGGACTCCAGGCTGTTCAAATACTTTTTTGTAAATAAAATAGATTTTTAAAAAGTTTTTAGAGATATATCTTTCTTTCCTATCTGACTCATATTGGCCTCATTAAAATTACTGGTACAGAAAAGCAATTCTAGTCTTAGTTCCAAAAGAAAATAACATGTAAAGATACAGTAGTGAGTAAAAGGATTAAAAGGTATTTTGAAACTAGTTTTTGAACCATGTGCCATTGTATTTTCCCTTGCTGAATTTTAGGTAACTTTCCAAAGATTACAGAGCAAGTATGCATTGGAGATAGGCCTTATTCCTGGGTTGGCTGGCTCTGAAGTTGTACATTAAACATATTTTTCTGCAGTGTCTCCCATGGACATTAAATTAATATTTGACACAGCATGTTCAATTAGATTCAAAATGATTCAACAAAATTTGAGAGCCTACTATGATCCAGTTCCAAGATGCCTGACACTGTCGAGCTCACATTCTGATAGGGGGAAACGATGAACAATAAACATAACAAATAATTTATCCACTGTATTGGAAGATTATGCTATAGGAGAAAAATTACAGATATACAGGATGTTGGAATATTTTTGGATTGTTTTTGAACTGTTTTAGATTTGTTAGCTTGTACCCCTCCATGGGAAACAACTTTATCACCTAGAATATGGTGATTTTATCGAGCTTGAATTGATAATATAAAGTGAAATCTTACAGTCCTCATTCATTTCCAAAGTTACTTAAGTCATTATATTTTAGCTCACCTCTTCAGTGAGATTGTGTTATTAATTGTAATGTGATAAGATTTTTTTTTATTGCAGTCTACATTCCATCCTGGATCCCATGAACTCTTAAATAATTTTAATTAGCAACAACGAAAGAAGAAGTATCAGCCTGGGAACATAGTGAGACTTATCTTTACAAAAAACTTAAAAAATTAGCAAGGTGTGGTGACACATGCCTGTAGTCTTGGCTACTCAAGAGGCTGAGGTGAGCAGATTGCTTAAGCCCAGGTGTTCAAGGTGACAGTGAGCTACAATCATGCCACTGCACTTTAGCCTGGGTGACAGAATGAGCACCCATCTCTAAAATAAATTTAAAAATTTAAAATAATAAGGTAAAATAGAACTATATACATTTTTTAAAAATACATTTTATTAAACTTTAGGTTCTGGGGTACACGTGCAGAATATGCAGGATTGTTGCATAGGTACATACATGGCAATGTAGTTTGCTGCCTCCATCCCTGTCACCTGTATCTGGCATTTCTCCCCATGTTATCCCTCCCCAACTCCCTACCCCACACTGTCTCTCCCCGAGTCCCCCACAACAGACCCCAGTGTGAGATGCTCCCCTCCCTGTGTCCACATGTTCTCATTGTTCAATACTCGCCTGTGAGTGAGAACATGTGGTGTTTGATTTTCTGTTCTTGTGTCAGTTTGCTTAGAATTACGGTTTCCAGATTCAGCCATGTCCCTACAAAGGACACGAACTCATCTTTTTTGATGACTGCATAGTATTCCATGGTGTATATGTGCCACATTTTCCTTGTCCAGTCTATCACGCATGGGTATTTGGGTTGGTTCCAGGTCTTTGCTATTGTAAATAGTGCCACAATGAATATAATGTGTGCATGTGTCTTTATAATACATTAAGGTATGATCTCAGTGCTGTAAAGTATGAGTTTTGAAAACTGCACAATTTCATGTTTCAACCACTATAATATAATACCAAATAATTTTACCACCCCCAAATCCCCCATGTTTCACATATTAAACCCCAAGCCCTCCTGCAGAACTTCTGACAGTCACTGTTCTTTCCACTGTCTCCGTCTCTGGAGTTTTGCTTTTTCCAAAATGTCACAAAATTGGAATAATATACTCTATATTCTTTTCTAACTAGGTTCTTTAACTTTGAACATACATTGAAGGTTCATCTATATCTTTTTTAACTTGATAGTTGTGATGGTTTTATGTGTTAACTTGACTGGGCCAGGGCGTATCCAGATATTTGGTCAAACATTATTTTAGATTTTGACATTATATTAACATTTAAATAGGTAGACTAAGTAAATCAGTTTTCCCTCCCTACTGTGAGAGGCCCTTATCCAATCAGTTGAAGATCTAAATAGCTAAAAGTCTGGCTCTCCTGTCAGTAAGAGGGAACTCCTCCTACCTGACTACTTTGAGCAGGGATACTGTTCTTTTCTAGCTTTCAGAATCAAACTGAAATATTGGTTCTTTATTGGTCTGCAGCTTTCCAGCTTTCAGACTGGAACCATCAGTTCTAGTTTTCAGGCATCTCATTGTTGTTTTAATTTGCATTTTCCTAAAGACAAATGATCTTAAATATATTTGTATACACCTATTTGCCATCTGTCTGTCTTCTTTGGTGAGGCATCTGTTTAGCTCCTTTGCCCACTTGTTACCTGAGGTGTTCATTTTCTCATTGTTGAGATTTAAGAGACCTTAGTGTACTTTGGATACAATCCCTTTATCAGACATATAATTTGCAAATATTTGGGGATCATATTATACATACAGTTTTGTGTTTCTGTTCATTTTTGTAGCAGATTAACCACACACACACACACACACACACACACACACACGCATGCATACACACACAGTTTAGCTTCCCATTTTCCTTGTTTGCAATCATTTGGGCAGCAAAGAAAGCAACAGCACTGTAATCTCAATGGACCCACTGAAAATAACAATAGGTTGGAGATAATTTTTGGCAAGGGAGAGAATGCTGGGCCAAGGCCCAAATGATGCAGCTGCTCAGCCCCCTTGGTTGTCTGTTCAGCATCTCCACAATCTTATCATTCCACCAAATATGTGGGGAAGGGAAATACCAAGTCGAGCAAAGTCAGGGATCGTAGTAGGAGAAGAAAATTGGCCTTGTACATTGGCCTTGAAGAAGAAAGAGTCTTTCCTATTGATTCAGTGTTGTGGTCTATTCAAGTGTCGCGGAAAACACATAGAGAAGTAATTTCAATGTCTTAATAGTGAAAATCATGATGTCAGATCAGAAGTCTTCAAATTATTGATATGAAGTGAAACATCTCCAGCAGGACAGAGAGTCTTCTTTACCACCTCCATTTTTTGCCTGCACAGAAAATCAGAGCCATATTTCACCCCTATGTACAGACTCACACAGGCGAATCAGCTGGGTGTATAACAGTCTCAAAGTGTAAGATTATTCAGTACCCTTGGAGGGATGATCCTAGACCCTTGACTCTTCTGAACAAAGGCAGTCATTTTTCTTCCTCCATACCCTTAAAACCTTTACATTTAGATGATCAGGAACAAGATGGAATGCAAAATGTCTTTGCATAGTATCTATATAGACATCCTATACCCTAGAAGTCATGACATGGTAATTTCCATGTCCTTACCACTCTATCTGAGAAAACAAGAGCATTGCAATTACAATGTTAGGACACCTGAAATACCAACTAGAAACCCAGTAGCTCTTACATTCTTTCCCCTCTCTTTGCTCTATCAAATGCAAACCAACTCCGTGGCACCAGCCACTGCCATTATTTAGAAACAACTTTTCTGAACTTACAGTTGCAGCCTTGTGTTAGTCAGTGTTATCTAGAGAAACAGAACCAGTTGGAGATAAAGGTAGACAGAGATATATAGATACAGATAAATGTAAGAGATTTATTGTGACATTTTGCTCATGTATAATGGAGGCTGAGAAATTCCATGATATGCAGTCTCCATGCTAGAGAACTAGGAAAGACGGTGGTATAATTCAGTCCAAGTCAGAAAACTTGAGAACTTGGATAGATAATAAATTAGCTGATATCCACCCATGTTGGGGAGGGTGATTGTCTTTACTCAGTCTACTGATTCAAATGCTGATCTCTTCCAGAAGCATCTCCACAGCCATACCCAGAAATAATGTTCTACCACCTATCTAGGCATCCCTTAAGCCAGCCAAATTGACACATAATTAATCACCACAAGCCTCATGGACAGCAATGATATTTTCATTTGTGGCTTTTTCTGGGAGGGGAACGTGAAGGAGAGCCTTTCTATTTTGTAATAACCAAAAAAGGGCTGTATGCATTACTTTGATTCTGTCAATGTACATAATTTAAAATTATTTTGTAATTTTTATTTATTTATTTATTTTGTGGAGATAGGGTCTCACTACATTGCCAGGGCTGATTTTTGAACTCCTGGCCTTAAGAGATCCTTCCACTTTAGCATCCCAAAGTGCTGGGATTATAAGCATAAGCCACCTCACCTGACCCTGTATTTTAATTATTAAGCCCACCAGAAAAAAAAAAGGATAACTTATGAGAAATTATTGCCTTAGTAAGAAATTGCTGCAAGGATCTCAGTATTACAATGTGTCTATAGATAAAATTGAAAAACAGTCAATGCAAACAGCTGGAAAGAGAAAAACTGAATTGATAACCAGAAATATTTATTCATATGCCCCAAATGAAACTGTGTTAGCCAGATTGTGATGAGGCATATGATACCATGGTCCCCACATTCATGATGTGAGAATTTACTGAAACATCAAGCCCAAGCATTCAGGTCCAAAACTTGGAGTCTTTGGGAGACTTTCCCTCTGAGGTCTGGCTGCTATCTCATTAAGAAGATTTTAATTTATCTTGCTCATGTGAACACCATTCACCAGCTCTTCCTAAATTAGATGTTAGCAGTTTCCATAGTGCTGTAGAACTATTATGCTGAGCAAAAAGAATGAAATGCAAATACATGAAGTTCAGAAGCTAATTTTCAGTTTTGCCAAGCTGGTCTCCAACTCCCAAGAGAGTAGCAACCATTTCTACACCTGGATGTCATTAAATTCATGTTGTTCTCTATGCCAAAATGAAACCAGAGCTGAACGTGGCCAGTCAAGATTTCGCAGCCACCTGGGACAACAACATTGCTAATTTTTTTTCACGAAAGAAAAAAAAAATCAAATGAAAACTGCCTATGGCCTTTGCTCTACTGCCAATACTTTTCATTCAGTATGAAGAGATAGGTTCTACCACTAAGATACTCTTCATTACAATGAAAAGAAAATTAAATAACTACCTTATGAATTTTGATCAACGTAGGCATGGAATATTCTAACGGAATAATAACACCTTCAATGACAGGGCAGAAACATTGTCCTTAATGTGTGCTTATTACCAAAATTTACCTGGAAGAAAATAGGATGTACATAAATGAGTATATTTTCCAGTTTTTCTCTCTCATTCTCTAAATAATGGTGTTTTCAATCAGGGGAAAAAACTACTATGTCTGGGTAAGAATCAGAATCTTAAATAAGTATAGCCTATTCTTTATGTTCAATAAAGTACATTCAAATTAAACAATTATAATTTTGGGGAAAAAAACTATTGCTTTTTTAAATGCAGTAATGCTCGATAAAACATACCCTATCTGCTTTACAGGAGGATACATCAAAATCTCCTGAGGGAGAAGCATAATATTTTTAGCTTATAATAATATGCAGATAAGGGTTTAAAAAGATTTAAAATGTTTTACTGTAAAATATGGCTATTTCTAAATAGCACTTCTTTTTGCAATTAGACATATTATATGTCATATGTTTTCTAAGGACCTTCAAACTTTTCAAAGAACTGTGACCTAAATATTACCACAAACATTGTTCAAAACATTCAAAAATGTGTATCTTCAAAAATCTTATATAACTGACCATCAGGATAAGAAAATATGCGTCTTTCCTTTACATTCATATACCTACAGCCTGTATTTCTTTAACTGTGCAAAGCCACTGGATCTGGCCTCACAGCATATTGTATATTATCAAAATTGTGTTTTCAAGTAGTGGTTTATTGAGAATCTGAAAACCCTGTGAAAATGCAAACCCTTAGGCCCTAACCTGAGAAATTCATCTAGGTATTTTAAAAGATTCTGAGGTAATTTATGGAAAACTATGCATTTTGATAAACATCACATTAAAGGATGGAAATCCACTTCCATGAAGGAAAGCTAGAACAGCATGCCAGAGGCTCTAAGGACATTTTTTTTTTTTTTTTAAATCTAAAGTAGCTTTGGGCTATGACACCAACAGTTTAATAAGTGCATAGTCTCCCCAGTTAGCAAACTTCAAGGCAAAGTTTCCTTGAATGCTTGCATTGTAAGTTTATCTTTCCGTGAAATGCACCGTGTCATCACTTACGGCATAGTCTAGGACATACTATTTCTGGCCTCTTTCTTCACTGACAGAAACCTTCTGAACCAGGCATTTTACCCCATGCATAGACTGCTGTCTCCTGTGCCTAGGATGGTATACCTGGTCTCCTGGGATTTTTGCTGCCTGTCCTCTTCCTTCATTCTTCCCCAGCTCCACAAGAAGGATTTCTTGCCCCTCCTCCTCCATTTGGAGTTTCCCAGCTAGCAGCACATTTTGAATGCTAGGAAGAAAAGCTACCATCCATTGAATAACAAGCTGGGGAGCTGCTCAGTAGCAATCCCTGAGTACATGCCACCTTCCTGAGTAGAACACATTGCCTGGAGGAAAAAAAAGAAGAGGAAATAGTTGCAATAATGTTGTCATTTAATCATTTTCATTAGGCGTAGACAAACTTTTGACACTTAAGACTGTAAAATATTAAACATGATATAGCTTTCTCTGGAAGCCTCTAGGATAACTAACATAAAATTCTACTGGAAGTCAGAGGGAGAAATTTGAGTTTCTGAGAGTCATGTTTGCTTCTGCGTGTTTCCCTTTGCCAAGTGGGAATGATCATCCCCATTTGGGTTATTCCTGTCTGTCCACAAAGGCCAAATGTCTTTGGATTGCTTGGTTTGAGAGTAAAGGATGGGGGAGAAGGCGGGGGACAAAGGAATACAGATTCTTCACTCCATACTGTTACCAGACATTCCTGTTGATCTTTAAGACTGAAAACTGTGTAGTTCACACTCTAGAATATAAACAATCCTGCATTCAAATTGAAAAAAATTTATACTTTTTAATACACATTCTTTGACAGGTGCAACTTATCACTTAAATTACATTATTACTGAATTCAACAAAGTCATAATCTGAAATAGATTTTTAATACTTCTCCCAAGAACATTAAGTCAATGGCCTCTAATAATATGTATGTATTTTGTTTACAAAGAAAATGAGCATGGATATTTATTTCCAGGTGTGTTTAGAATATCAACTTTTTTATATTAATAAAAGGTTATATCACCTTATTCCTTTCCTTAGTTTAAAATAAAGCTTTTATTTTTAAAAGCTTTTATTTCACAGGGTTTTTCAGTTATCTACACATTTGAATTATTTCTAGCATTCTTTCTTCTAATTATCATACTCTTGATAACAATTTTGGTAATATTTATACTGTTCATGCACTATCCAGAGCGTTGATTCCTAACTAGGGTAATTTATATGCCAAAAATCACTTGGGTTTAGATTAAAGTAAATCAGACACACACAGCACACTGTTTGTCCCAAAATGTTTTAAAATTAATTACTACATGAACAATACAACACATTCTAAGACTATCAGCTAAATTTAAATTCCAGAACTACAACTATTTGAAATTTAAAAATTTATATATCACCACAGGCATCCCACAGCAACTCAAATGCAGCACATCCCAAATCAGTCATTCTTGTGCCCCCATTTTCAGTGAAAAAACCCGTGGACATAGACATTATATTTCATTCTTTTTGCCCCTTCACCCATCACGATATCAATTTCCGAAGTCCATGAATTGCAACTACTGAACATCATGAGCATCCGTTCCCCTTTTTCATTCTGAAAATAGCCCACTCGTATTCCAAGCAGTCATTTTTTCTCCACAGGGTTCCCACAGTATTTTCTTTTTTTAAATTTATTTTTATTTTATTGTTATTATTTTTTGAGATGGAGTCTTGCTCTGTCACTGAGGCTGCAGTGCAGCAGCGACCTGGGCTCATCGCAACCTCCGCCTCCCACACTCAAACAATTCTCCTGCCTCAGCCTCCCAAGTAGCTGGGATTAAGGTGCCTGCCACCACACCCGGCTATTTTTTTGTATTTTTAATAGAGGTGGGGTTTTGCCACGTTGACCAGGCTGGTCTCCAATTCCTGACCTCATGATCCACTCACCTCAGCCTCCCCAAGTCCTGGGAGCCACTGTGACTGGTTCCACAGTGTTTTCTTAAATGAGGTCCCTGCATCCAGTTTTCTCTCTGTCTCTAAATCGTACAGTTCCACCAGTCTCTCTAAAGCGGTAGTACCATCCTGTCATTTCTGCTCCTGGGCCACTTTCACCACGCTGGTATAGAGTCTTGAAGAGTAAGGAGTAAGGCCCTTCAGAATCTCATCTCGGCTTATTTCTGTACCCTTGGGAGTCATCACTTCCTACTTCTTTCTCTAGTACCCATCTACAGAGCACTTCCTTTACATCTTCAAAATGTCTTATTCTACCTTGCCTCAGGGCTGTGCACGTACTTTTTTCTGTTCCTGAAACATCGCCACCTACCCTCAAGCAACTTCATTCCTTTATTTGACTAGCTTTTCACTTAGGGGTTAGACATTTGTTCTAGAGTTTCCTTTCTCTATGCTTTAACAGCCTCTGTGTATCTACTGCTGTGACTCTTCTCATTCTCTATTTGTCATAGACTATAACCTCCAGGAGGGCAAGGAACAATATTAATGTTGTTCATTATAATATACCCAAGCACAGTGCCTCACATAGAAATTTAAAATATACTTTTTGAGTTGACTAGTTCATTTTAAGTAACCATTTTCAGTTTATAAAAGCTAACTCTTCTCGATTGATAACAATGCTCAGGTTTATATACAACTTTGGAGAAGCCTAGGCTTGACACTTCTTCCTTAGGGCTGTGTATTCTCAGGCTTCACTTACCTCTCAGAGTCTGGAAACAGGGATCATAACACCTACGTTTCAGAGGCTTATGAGGAATAGATTAGTATGTCTAGATTCTCACTGTGGTTGACAGAAAGCAGGAGTGATCTTGGATGCTACTCTTCACTCGTTATGGCCCCTGCATGGATTATTTTCTTTGTTTCTCTAACCTCTACTTCTCCAACAGGCTTTTCCAAAAATGAAATAAAGAGATAAGCAGTATATTTTTCTTAATTATTTTCTTATTAACTATATTCTAATTCTGATTTTCTGCTCTTCTGTAAACTTTGCATTTGTTGTTAATTTTCATCATACTCCTATCTGAAGCCTCAAGAAATAGTCTGGCCAAAAAGTCTTCTTTTTTTTTTTTTTTTTGAAACACAAGTCTCACTCTGTCCCCAGGCTGGAGTGCAGTGGTACAATCTTGGCTCACTGCAACCTCCACCTCCCGGGTTCAAGTGATTCTCCTGCCTCAGCCTCCCAAGTAGCTGGGACTACAGGTGCATGCCGACACGCCTGGCTAACTTTTTATATTTTTAGTAGAGACGGGGTTTCACCGTGTTGGCCAGGATGGTCTCGATCTCTCTACCTCGTGATCTACCCAACTTGGCCTCCCAAAGTGCTGGAATTAAAGGCGTGAACCACCGTGCCCAGCCCAAAAATTCTTTAGAAAATGGTTCACGGCCCTTTGTCTTATAAAATTAAACCTGCAGTGGAATTCCGTTGAAAGACCTTTTCTTGCTATAGTGCCCGGCCCTCAAAAGATTATTCCCAAAGAATCTGTCTTTGTTTCTTTCATACTCTTACTCAGACTCATGACTTCATGTGCTATCTCCCAGTCTTCGTCTGACACTGACATCTACTCTTGGTTTCCACTTGACTGATTATCTCAGCACAAATGTTTCAAAAGAATTATTTCTCCTCCCATTCTATGTTTCCAAAGCTCGATATCAACTCCCTCCACCAAATCCTGCCCTTAATATCTACATAGTCAATGAAATCAGAAATCTGGGACCCACCTGAGGTTGCTCTGTCTCTCACCACCCCTACCTTCAGACAATACTTGCCCATTTTGCCTTTAATAATTTGTTTATTTACACAGTCATCCATTCAGTTATTAAATGAGAATTCATTGAATGGCAATTATGTTTCAGATACACTGAAGAAAACAGAGACAAAGACAGACTTGTCCCCTGCCCTCAGTGAGGAAAAGGGAGGAATCAAAACATGACTACATTTTTATATTTTCTTCTTACCTCACATGATTGTTGTGAAGCTCAAACTGAACAAATAGGTAAAAATACTTTGTGAGTTGTATAATACCCTGTTCTGCCTTGCACTATAGTTAATTGTATGTA
Source organism: Alouatta palliata (assembly GCA_004027835.1). Classification (NCBI taxonomy): domain Eukaryota; kingdom Metazoa; phylum Chordata; class Mammalia; order Primates; family Atelidae; genus Alouatta; species Alouatta palliata. The sequence continues at coordinate 13,845 of PVKV010002342.1, read as the reverse complement.
TGTCTATCTTTTACCCCAGATAAGCGAGGGGGCCGCATGCCGTTCCTCTCGGCAGAGCGTCATGCCCCTAGACTATAATTAATGAATGTTCATTGAGTTAAAAGAGTGAGATGAAGTGAATGCTGAGATGACAAATGACTAGATATGATAAATAATCTCCATTGAGAAATAGATTCACAAACTTTCCATTTCAGGCTTTTAAAAGTAAATTGTAAGTTATTAATCACTCTTCCTGCTACATTTTTAAGCATCGATAAATAGAGTGATGCAAGGACTTAATGACATAATATTTCACTAAGAAATAGTCAGGGTCACTGTACGGAGATACGCCTTGAATCACCAACTGGTCTGAGAGATTTAGGAAAAAAAATTAAATGCCCTCTCTCCAAACTTAAATTCCCTAAGTGCTTCCCCTTTGATTAGACCCCCCTCCCAATGAACTGTCCTAGATTTATTCCTAAAAGACACCTAATTATTAAGTGGCTTCAAGCAAGGGCATGGCTTTTGCAAGACACCACAATTTTGACCTCCTAGAAACATGGCTTCCCAGACAGTGGAAAGATGCTACTCTGTTAATGGCCTCAATACAGAAAGATAGTTATTTGCCCAAGGATAAGTCTTAAACCTGCAAGGAAGAATAATTAATGGAATAAAAAAATTACTTTCCTCATATTTGCACCTGATGCAATATGTTATTATCTTTATTAATTTTAAATATAGAAGTAGAAAAAGAGTTAAAAGAAAGCCAAAGGAAAATATAATGTGTGTGCTCCATTTCAGATTTCTATGATTTATAAGGTGTTTTGTAACCTGCTTATTTCTTTCAGGACTGCTATAAAAATAGCATGTTCAGTGTGTTCTCCCTCTTAAGAATACTAGAGGAGCTCAATGGGAGGGAAGGGATTAGAATGAGTAATGAAAAGTTTACCATGCAAATTTCAGCTCAACAAATAATGCAATACTTCTTTAGACGAATGCACATTTTATGAGAGATATTTTTAGATGTATGCATTCTCTGTTGACTTTGACTGTGCTTAAGGGAGACTACAGAAAACATTTGTACTGATATTTCTAAAATGAACTTACTCATTGGATAGAGTATTGCTGATTCATCCATCCTACCCTCTTAATATGAAGTAACACTACTTTGATTACATATTAGTTTACTACTCTTTTTTCTACTATACTTAGGATACTCTAATTGCTAATTAAGGAGAGGTTAGGGATCATCCACAATTCCTCCAAAGGAAGAATAGCTATGTAAGACTTGTTTAAAACAGCATGCATATTTACATTGTGACTAGAAATCAAACTTCTCCACTGAGGCAGACTCTTCCCTGACCAACATCAGTACTCTCCTATCCCATTTCTAGTAAGAGAACTTCAATTTTCCTGCCAGGCACGGTGGCTCATGCCTATAATCCCAGAACTTTGGGAGGCAGAGATGGGCAGATCACTTGAGGTCAGCAGTTCGAGACCAGCCTGGCCAACATGGCAAAACCCTATATTTACTTAAAAAAAAAAAAAAAAAAATTAGCCAGATGTGGTGCTGCTTGCCCATAATCCCACCTACTTGGGAGGCTGAGGCAGAGGTTCACTTGAACCCAGGTGTCAAAAGCTCCAGTGAGCCAAGATCCCACCCCTGCACTCCAGCCTGGGTGACAGAGGGAGACTCCGTCTCAAAAAAAGAACTTCAGTTTTTCTTTATAGAACTAACCTTCTACTCTCATTCAGTCAGAGCAACCGTGATTGGTTCAGAATGGGCACAGGATACAACTTGGGCTCAAGAGTACCACTCTAGAATTTCACTGCTTGAAAAAAGCATTTCTTTCTTCTGACGTTGCTAAACTTTTAGAATATTGTCCTGATTTTTTAAGGACCATTGCACAAAATGAGCCAATCTTAGAAAAGAGCCAATGCAGAAGAATACAGAATCCAAATATAAAGAAACATTTTCCTTAAGTCTTTGCTGTGTTCTTAGATCTACCTGTGATTAAAGTGCACAGCATACCTGCTTCCTTAGTTAAATAAGCCAACAGAGGTGCTTTGTTTAATCTAGTTTGACTTTTGAATAGGATCTTCTTTCTTTCTTTTTTTTAAATTATACTTTAAGTTCTGGGGTACATGTGCAGAACATGCAGGTTTGTTACGTAGGTATACACGTGCCATAGTGGTTTGCTGCATCCATCACCCCATCATCTACATTAGGTATTTCTCCTAATGCTATCCCTCTCTTAGTCCCCAGCCCCCAACAGTCCCTGGTGCATGATGTTCCCCTTCCTATGTCCATGTACTCTCAATGTTCAACTCCCACTTATGAGTGAGGACATGTGGTGTTTGGTTTTCTGTTCTTGTGTTAGTTTGCTGAGAATGATAGTTTCCAGCTTCATCCATGTCCCTGCAAAGGACATGAACTTATCCTTTTTTATGGCTGCATAATATTCCATAGTGTATATGTGCCACATTTTCTTTATCCAGTCTATCATTGATGGGCATTTGAGTTGGTTCCAAGTCTTTGCTATTGTGAACAGTGCTGCAATAAACATACGTGTGTGCATGTGTCTTTATAATAGAATAATTTATAATTCTTTGGGTATATACTCAGTAGTGGGATTGCTGGGTCAATGGCATTTCTAGTTCTAGATCCTTGAGAAATAACCATTTGAGTTGGGTTTTTATCACAACTCAAAAAAAAAAAAAAAAAAAAAAACTCACATACACATTTTCTTTATAAAGAACCACCAGATTTTAAAGGGTTTCCTATTCAACCATCCTAAAAGATAACAAGAACTTTTTCTAGAACTGAGTTATAATTGGTTTAGTCCTGACTCATTACTTAATATGCAAGCAAAAATTGAACCACAGCATTAGATAGTTGACATAGCCTTAAATTTCTAGTACAGTTTTCATTAGAGCTTTCTGAGCAGCAGGTGTACAAATGCTCACCTTTCCCTTATAGCACACTTTTATAGGTTTTCTAGAAGTCTTGCTAGAATTATATTCTCAACCATAATTCCCGTACTGGGACACTGTTCTGGCTCTCTTCTCTCTGCTGGTAGTACCCTCTACTGCACATCTCTCTGTGGTCACTTCATTATTCTAGAAACTTTCTTAGGAAGAGTCCTCTTTAATAATGCATCTTGAATTGACTTTTGTATATGGTTCAAGATGCATTTAGTTCTCTATGGATATCCAATAGAATGAAAACATTTATGTAAAATAATTTACTTACTGTACTACATCACAAATCAAATGACATGTGTTTGTTCTTTTCATAATGTCTTTCCTTCTTTTCTGTAAGTAAACAGAGGGACAAATCATTTCAGTCCTTAAGGGATGAGCTGACTCAAAACTGATTTACAATCTTTGTAAGTCTTAGTTATCCCTGATTTACTCCACTACTGGAGAGTAATCCTTCAGGATTCCCAGCTGAGAGATTCGGGCATATCCTCAGTACTCTAACATAAGCAAAACTACCTCTTCTTAATAGTTTCCTTCTGCTGGGATTCTTAGCTGCTTACCCTGCAGAACTTAGTCAACAGAAGCACCCAGGGTAAAACTGATGTGGCATATGACTGTCTGTGCCTCTCTTTTCTCAGAAATCTTGCAACTTCAAGTCATGAGTGCTTTGAAGCCTTAAATCCGACTTTCTGGCTCCTTGGTCATGTAAGATTTCTTAAAATGTGTTGGCTTCTCATAACAGTCCCCATCTTCCCAGCTTTTCAGCCTCTTTATAAGCCTTGAATTGCAAAATGCCCCAAGAAGAAAAGCAACATACAGAAAGAACTATTAGAGCACCTGTCAGTAAAATTAAAATAGGAAAAAAAAAAAAGAGCTATGAATAAAACAAAAAATTGGTTCTTTGGGGAGATCAATAAAATTGACAAATCTCTAGGCAAGCTAAACAGGAAATAAGGAGGGAGAAAGTATAATTTACAAATATCAGAAATAAATTGAGGTAATCACTGTTGATCCCATAATACAAACAACTCTATGCTCACAGAAATAAGGAGGGAGAAAGTATAATTTACAAATATCAGAAATAAATTGAGGTAATCACTGTTGATCCCATAATACAAACACCTCTATGCTCACAGATTTTATAACTTAGATAAAATTAACAAATTTCTTGAAAGATACCACCGAAACAGGGAGTAATAAGTCACCTGCTCCCCATTTAATAGACCTACATCTATTAAATGGATTGAATCAACAATTAATAATGCTCCAAAAAAGAAATAACTAGGCCCAGATGGCTTCTCTGAATTTTATCACGCATTTACAGAAAAATATGTTACTTGTCCTCCATAATTTATGCCAGAAAATAGAAACAGAAGAATGCTTGCTAAATTAGTGAGGTCAGCATTACCTCTCCTAATACCAAAACTAAACAAAGACAGACTAGTATCTTTCATGAACATAGATACAACAACCTTCCTTAAAATATTAGCAAATTAAATCCAAAAAGGTATTAAAAGTTTTATACCATGACCTAGTAGGATTTATTCTAAGCACACAAAGCTGATTCAATGTTGAAAAATCAGTGATGCAGAAAAAGCGTTTGATAATATCGGATGTCCATTCTGTTCAAGAAAAAACTCAGCAAACCAAGAATATAGTGATATTTCAACTTAATAAAGAACATCTATACAAAGCTGACAGCTAACATAATACTTAATGGTGAGTAATTGGATGTTTTCACCCTAAGATGAGGAACAAGGGAAATTTGTCTTTATTCAGCACTCCTATTCAACGTCATACCAGAAGTCCTAGCTAGTATAATGAGCCAAAAAATAGTAATAATAATAAGTAAAAGGTATGCAGATTGGGATGGAAAAAATAAAACTCTTTTTGTTCACAAATCATTTGGTTCTATAGGTAGAAAAATCTCAAGAATCAATAAAAATCTCTTGGGCTAATAAACTATGATAGCAACATTGCAAGATACAAGGTAAACCTTCGAAAGTATTTTGCTTTCCTGTAAGCCAACAATGAACAATTAGTATTGGAGATTTTCAAAGTATACATCAGTTACAACAGCACCCTCAGAAATGCAATACTGAAGCATGAATCTAATAACATATGAAGTCTACATGTAGAGATATTCTATGATCATAGAAAGATCCCATTGATTTGAAATATTACATTCATACAGAAATCTGAACATGAATGTTTATAGTAACTGTTTATAATCAGCAAAAGATAGAAACAACCTTGAAGAGGTGAATGAACAAACTGTAGTATACTCATACAATAACATTATTTAGGGATTGTCTTAGTTTATCTGGGTGCTATACCAAAATACCTTAAACAGGGTAATTTATAAATAGCAGAAATTTATTCTTCACAGTCTAGAGACTGGGAAATCTAAGACCAAGGCACTGGCTGATTCAGTATTTGGTAAAATCTCACTGTCTGCCCCCACTATAAAGCACTTTGCTGCCATGTCCTGACATGGCAGAAGGGGCAAGGCAGCTCCCTTCAGCCTCTTTTATATGGGCACTGATTCCATTCATGAGGGCTGATTATAACTTAATCACCTCCTTAACACCACATGTTTCATATTGCATTGGGTATTAAGTTTCATTTGAATTTTGGGAAGACATCAACATTCAGACTAATAGCAGCTATAAAAACAAAAGAGCAGCTAGGTGTGGTGGCTCACACCTGTAATGCCACCACTTTGGGAGGCAGAGGTGGGTGGATCACCTGAGGTCCAAAGTTTGAGAACAGCTTGACCAACATGGGGGACCCCCACCTCTACTAAAAATACAACATTAGCTGGGTGTGGTGGCGCATGCCTGTAATCCCAGCTACTCAGGAGGCTGAGGCAGGAGAATCCCTTGAACCCAGGAGGCGGAGGTTGCAGTGAGCTGAGATCATACCATTGCACTCCAGCCTGGGCAACAAGAGCAAAACTCTGTCTCAAAAAAAAAAAAAAGCTATCAAACTATGGATAATTTTAAAGCTATCAAGCTTGGGATAATTTTTACATGCATATTGCTGAGTGGAAAAACCAAGTCTGAAAGCCTACATGGTATCTGATTATAAATACATGGCATTCTGGATAAAGTAAAACTATAGATACCGTAAATAAGTCAATGGAAGTTATGGATTCCAGGAAAAGGTTGGATAGGTGAAGCATGAGGCTTTTTGGGAAGCAGTGAACCTCTTCTTTATGCTAATGTCATGATACATGCATGACATTATGAACATGTCAAAACCCATAGAAGTTTCTAGCATAGATAGTTAACTTTCATATTTGCAAATGTTATAAAAGTTATTTAGGAGCCTGAGAATCCCAGGAAGCAATGCAGATTGTCACAAGAGAATCTAACTGTATTACAAGTGCTGGAACCAATCTCACAGAACTGAGTGGAGTAAAAGATGCTAACCCAAATAACTTGAGAAGTGAGTGGAGTCTGTAAGATTAAAGGCAAAAGGAACTGCACTTAAGCCCTATACCTTAGGTGATAAAGTTCATTCCTACAGCAGTGCTGGTTAGCAATTCCAATATTGCTATACCTCTATACTGACACTGAGCAATTAAGTAAATTTATGGTGGATGGGGGGAGTCATGTCCTTTATTGTTATATGGGAATGTGCAAAAAAGTATAGGAAGGAGGCTAAGATGATCCACATGGAAATGGATTAGAGTTACATACCATTGTGACTTTAGGTTTATCTGAATATAGATACTGAAGGTTACATATAGATATATTTACAGATATATGTTTATACACAGGTTGGTATACATCCATATATTACCCTTTCTGTCAGCTGAGAAGGTCCACAAGTAATGATAACCCATAGCAACTAGCATACAACTCACACAGAATTTGCATTCTAATACCATACTCAAAAAAAAAAAAAAAAAAAAAACCACCAAGGCTTCTTGGATAAATCATGGATTCTAAGACTAAAGACGGAGCTAATGGCCAAAGCTAGAAGAAGCTAAGAAACAAAATAATTTAAGTAGTATCATACTATAACCAAAAGTATAAAATAAATATCCATAAGTGTATGCTGATATAAATGAATGAGTAAATAAGTGTAAATAAAAACAAGCAAATCTCTGTGCAGAAGAAATTTTTAAAATTTATGTAGATATTCCACCCACAAGGAGGGAGAATGTAACTATATTGTAAGTGAGACATCTGTATATCTCTGGTGTGTGTATATATCTGGTGTGTGTTTATGTATATATCTGGTGTGTGTATATACACACACACACCAGAGATACATACACAGAGACACACAGTCCTTTGCTCAGTGCTTTGCTCATAATAAACACCAAAAAATAATAGTGGTGATGACAGGTGACATAATTGAAATATAATAATTAATATTAATTATTTAATAGTAATATAGAGGCAATGGTAGAACCACTTTGGAAATCTGTTTGATTGTATCTACCAAAGCTAAATATTTGTTTAATCTGTACCTCAGCAATCGTATTCCCAGGCAAATCTAAATATAGACATAAAACCTTCCAAATGTGCATATTTTATCAAATGGCATGTATTAGAATGCTTATGATATTATTTATAATAAGCCAAAATTATAACTATCCAAATGCCCATCAGCAATAGAATGGATGAATAAATTATGGTATATTTGCAATTTATGGATGGCATAAAACGATGAGAATGACAATCTGCAAGTACATGGGACAATATAAACAAATTTCATGAACATAAGTTAAAGAGGCCAAATACAGGGAGGAATATTCTATATAATTCCAATGATAAAAAAGCAAAAACAGGCAGGAATGCATGTTGTTGGAACTCAGTATTCTAGTTACTCTTGAAGACTGATGGGCTTGATGGTGACTAGAAGTAGACATGGGGAGCTTCTGGGTCTCTTGATCTGTATGCTGATCACATAAATGTGTTCAATTTATGAAACCCTATCAATCTGCAAACTTAATAGCACTTTTATGTACAGTTTTTCAAAAAGGTAAAAACATAGGCACTCTGTGGTAATATAAAGGACATTGCATGTATGGAAGATATCAGTAAGTAGCTGCAAGAGCCTAAGCAACTTCAATTCTGAACCTGAGTTTCCATATTTACAATATGTTGCAGGGTTATTGTAAGGATTAAATAAAGTACAAAAAATAAATCAGTATTAACCATGACTGACTGTGTAATGGCTTTCAAACAGCTGAATTGTATCGTTGATGTGGAGAAATGAATGGCATATTATTCATTTTCAACTACGTTCCAGTTTTTTTATTTAGAGAATGATTATGTCAAGCTAAGTCATCCATGCGGTCCTGCATTTATGAGCTCATGCCACATGGTATGACTGCCAAGTGAATGTAAGGTGAAATAAGATAAAAATTGCTTCCTTATAGTGTCAAAGGATTCTGATGCTATTTTGGGCACTGTGTCATGGTGAGAGGATTATTATAAATTTCAAGATGACTGTGTTAAGGTTGCACCTGGAGAACTTAAAAAAAAATTAGCAGCTCCAAACCCTCCAGCAGCAGATCAAGTGCTTGGATGCTTAGGATGCAGTACAAAGAAAGATAACCTGTAAGAAATAAAGAATAAAGAAATAAAGAAGAATGATGGGTTAAAAATGCATATAGTTTTGCTTTGTCAGTGAGCATGAACACAGTAGCCCATAAATATCAGAAAAGTGTAAACTCCAAAATAAGAGAAGGATAATCACAGTCAATTGAATAAGATATATCTGAGTAGCAGAATAGCATCTTTTGAAAGAGCAGTTTAGGTTAAACACCAGAAAGAAAAACCTGAGACTAACAACTGTTCAACTGTGGAATACTCATTTAAGGAAGACAGTGTGAGTTCCATTTCTCAAGACAATGCAAACAAAAGCAGGCTAAGCAGCCAGGGGGTGAGTTACCTATAGTAATACTTTGTAAATGAGATGTGGGTTTGGTTTATCATCTAAAATTCTGAAACTGGTCTCATTTAAACATATGCTAAACTATACTTAATTTCAGATAATTTAAGGGTTGGTTTTGATTTGTTTGTGTGTTTGACTTCAGCTTGTCTTATTAGCAAGTGTTGGTATCTGAGTAGTTGGGTAAGAAAGATAAAAGATCTGCTTTATGGAAGATGTTAATGTATCTCTATAGTGTCATTAAAACTGATGCTACTGTAAACTATTTTTTTGTGTGCATAAAAAGCAGGGATTTTCTTTTTTTACTTCCAACTTTTAAAATAGTACAGAACACCTCATATATAGAAAATAAATATCTTTGGATAAATGATAAAAAGATTGAACTTTAAGAAAAACACATGTTAGCTCAATTATTATGCCATGCCAAATCCAATTTTCAGCACCATTTGAATCCTAGCTTTTGTTAGAGTATTTAAATGCTGTTGAATAAACTCAATTTTTATATATTTGAAAATCAGTTATTTTATTTCTTAAAACTCTTTGATTTTTTAAAAAATATTAGTACAATATTAAATATTCTGTGGAAATAAAATTACAATAATAATTCTACCAACTTCTACCTACCAAATATTTTAAATGTAATTGAAAATAAAGAATAATAAATAAATCTATATTAGTTAAAATAGGTTGCCATTTTGTTGGAATACTGTTTTCCACACAGAGGAAATCTATTTTGCCAGGTTCTTCAGTCTTCCTCTGTAAGTGAATGTTATACATATAAAGCAAAGCATGATGGTAAGGATGAAGCAGATTTCATCAAAGTGAAATTAAACCTTAGGGGATAATCATAGTCTCATGAAAGCAGCATTTGTTTACTCTTTTGCTGTCCTCTGGATTGTAAATAATCTATTATATATTAGCATAAACATTCTCCTTAAAGTTTATATACTAAGAAACAACACATTGTTTTTTAATTCAAATACTTCAGCCTAAATCATTATTTCCAAAATTTCCAAGAAAAGTCATTTTAGTAGAAGGCAGAGGGAGAAATTTTTTTTCCCCAAAATTGTTATGGCTAAGACTCCACAAACACAGGCAATACAAATAAAAATAGGCAAATGGAACTATATTAAACTAAAATATCTCTGCATAGCAAAAAACAAACAAACAAAAAAAAACAATCAACAGAATAAAGAGACAACCTGTAGAATGGGAGGAGATATTTGGAAATTATTCAATCCAAGAAGGGATTAATATCCAGAATATACAAGGAATTCAAACAACTCAACAACAACAACAATAAAACCCTCAGTAATCCAATTTAAAAGTGGGCAAAAGAATTTCAAAGAAAAAATACAAATGGCCAACAAATATATGAAAAATATTCTCAATGTTACCAATCATAAGGAAATGACAATCAAAGCCAAAATGAGATATCATTTCACTCCAGCTAGAATGGCTACTATCAAAAAGACAAAAAAAAAAAAAAAGAGAAAATGCTGGTGGGCATGTAGAGAAGAGGGAACTCTTATACACTGTCAGTGGGAATGTAAATATATTACAACCACTATGGACAATAGTATGGAGATTTCTTGAAAATCTGAACGTAGAACTGCTGTATGATCCAATAGTCTCACTATTGTGTATTAATCCAAAGGAAAGGAAATCAGTGTATCAAAGGGATGTCTGCACCCTCATGCTTATTGCGCCACTATTCACAATAGTTGATATGTGGAATCAACATAAACGTTCTTCAACAGACAAATGGATAGGGAAATTGTGGCATCTATGCACAATGAAATACTATTCAGCCACAAAAAGAATAAAATCCTGTCACTCACAGCAACTTGGATGAAACTGGAGGATGTTAAGAAAAATAAGTCAGGCACGGAAAGACAAATAAATACTACATGCTTTCACTCATACTTGGGAGCTAAAAAATTTTTGAACTCATGAAAAGTAGGCAGTAGAATTGTGAGTACTGGCCAGTGGAAAAGACATGAGAACAGGAGAATGGGGAGAGAATGGTTAGTCAATACAAAATTATAGCTGGAAATAAGGAACAACTTCTGGTCTGCAACACTCTAGCTTGACTACGGTTAACTATAATTTATCATATATTTTCAAAAAGCTGGAAGGGAGGATTTCAAATAGTCACAATGCAAAGAAATTACAAATGTACGAGATGATGGATATGTTAATTTCCCTGATTTGATCATTGCACATTGTGTACACATACTGAAACATCACTATGTATCCCATACATTTGTACAACTATTGTGTCAACTAAAAATAAAATGATTGCATAGGAGTTTAGGAGAGCATTCACAATGCAAAAAGTTGGAAAATGAGATTTTTCTTAGCTCATGCTGGTCTCCTTTGAGAAGGTCATCATGCTAAAAAGCCCTCCTCAACCAAGAGTTCCTTAAAAGTTAAGGCCTAAAGCCCTAAGGAATTCATTGTATATTAGTTAATTTTTCTCCTGTGTTTCTAGAATGGTGTTTTCTATAAACCATCCCTGGTAGAACTGACAAAGTATTCATTTTTATGGGGCTTAATTCTGTTGCCAAACAATGGTAGAGAAAGGGTCCTCTAAATCCATGTGGTTCATTTTAAGCCTATTCCCTGACTGCTCACAGCATCAATTCATCTCTCAGCCACTGAAACCTCTTGATACTTTCAAGGACCTGTACCAGCAATCATACGTAACAGTTCAATCTGGTGTCCTTCCACCTCCCTGGGCCATGCCGAGTTTGTTCAGAGTTTTAATTATGAATGAATACTGAACTTTGTCAAACTTTTTTTCAGCAAATATAATTGTAAGGGTTTTTTCCCTTTCGTTTTGTTAATGTGGTGTGTAAAGCAAATTAAAATGGAAACCAGGCCTTGAAAAATCCCTGATAAGACAAAGCCAGTTAAGCATTCAAATTTACCTTAACCTTGTTTAAATTGCAAACAAAAGGAGAGCAACGTGGAGCACTGTATTAGTCAGGGTTCTCCAGGGGGACAGAACTAATGGATAAATGTATCTATGAAGGGGAGTTTATTAAGGAGTACTGACTCACAGGATTACAAAGTGAAGTCCCACAAAAGGCCATCTGTAAGATGAGGAACAAGGAAGCCAATCCAAGTCCCAAAATCTCAAAAGTGAGGAAGCTAACAGTGCAGCCTTCAGTCTGTGGCTGAAGGCCTGAGAGCCCCTGAAAAACCACTGATGTAAGTCCAAGAGGCCAAAAGCTGAAGAGCTTGGAGTTCGAAGTTCAAGGGCAGGAAGCATCTAGCACAATAGTAAGATGAAGGCCGACAATTTAGCAAATCTCTTTCCACCTTCTTCTGCCTGCTTTATTCAAGCTGTGCTGGCAGCTGATTAGATGGTGCCTATGCAGATTGAGGGTAGGTCCGCCTCTCCCAGTCCACTGACTCAAATGTTAATCTCCTTTGGTAACACCCTTGTAGATACATCCAAGAACAATACTTTGCATCCTTCAGTCCAATAAATTTGACAGTGCTAACCATAACAACCACTTTTCTGATGAAGCTAGGGAAATTGAGTTTCTAAATAACTCCTTTTTGCCAGAAGACAGGGACTCCTGATTCCCAGCAATAACAGCCTTCCTCCCTCAATCTGAGGAGATGAGGAAATGCTTGAGGAAATGGTAATGGCCCACCCTGAGGCAGTTACTATGTAAAACAATGCAGTGTTCGTATTAGAGAAAAAGAAAACTTTTCTAGCTCAGGGGTTCAGAAGCAGCCCACTAACTTTACAGTTTAATAACAAGGCATTTTCTAGTGGTAAAGGCAAAAAGAAAAATAGACAACTGTGTAACTGTAATCGATTAAATATTATCTTTGTTTTACTTCTGCATTCATCCCATAAAAGCCTGATTTCCTTCAGTTTTGTGTTTTCTGATTCACAAATCATCGTTTGCTCAAATAAACTCTTTATAATGTTTATTGTGCCTCAACTTTTCTTTTAACAAATGTTTTCACATTGATTGATTTGTGTATATTGAACCATTCTTGCATCCCAGAGATAAATCCAACTGGTCATGGTTTATAAATCTTTAAATGTGCTGTAAAATTTGGTTTGCTAGTATTTGATTTAGCATTTTTGCATCTATGTTCATCGAGGATATTGGCTTGCAATTTTTTCTTGTGGTGTATTTATCTGGTTTTGATATCAGGGTAATAGTGGCAAAACTAAGAAAATTAGTTTTGAAATATTCTCTTCTACCTTTTGGAAGAGTTTAAGGAGTATTGGTATAAATTCTTTGACTGGTATAAATTCACCAGTGGAACTATCTTGTCCGAGGGTTTTCTTAGTTGGGAGGTTTGATTACTGATCCGATCTCCTTTTTTCTTTTTGGACAGTTCAGTCTTTCTATTTATTCTTGATTCCCCTTTTGTAAGTTATATGTTTATAGGTATTTATCTACTTCTTGATTTCCAATTTGTTGGCATATAATGGAGTATAACAGTTCCTTGTGGTCCTTTTTATTTCCGAGACAGCCATTGTAATATCACCTCTTATTACTGATTTAATTTGAGATTTCCCTCCCTTTTCCTTTGTCAAGCTAACTACTCTAGTTGATTTTGTTTATTTGTTTCCAAAACTAACTCTTAGTTTTACTTAAGTTTTCTAATGTTTTTCTGGTCTCTATGATTTCTTACTGCTAAAGTTTATATTGTGCTATAGCTGGCCTAGGGTTAGAACCTGAGCAACGCCATTTTATAAAAGACAAAGCTATGTTTTAAAATAAGTTGCAACAGCTGCCCCACTCTCCTCACAGTAACTGCTGGCCTTTGGCTTCTGTACATAAAACTGCTAGTTTGCTCTGCAAACTAGCTAAAGCTATCCACCTTTCTTATCAGTAACAGCCAGAATTGTCAGCTTTTGTAACTAGAATAGCAGCCCAAGCTAATTCCATCCTGGCCCCTGTGCTTTGTAATAAGTAACTAAGATCTGTTATT